>CM035167.1:114352846-114427557 GCA_020205615.1 Panax quinquefolius | reverse complement strand
AATACTTAATAAACATAATCTAAGAGTTTTAATAAGAATATTGTTATCTAGAAAATATCCACACTCAATGGAGTCCTCATTACATTTATTGTCACACTATTTTATAGAATAGTGATGACTACTAAAACAACCATTTGGAATGGTCAATCCTTTTCCCCAACTCGTCGTCTCAAACTATATTCTCATTTTCAAGAAAACAATGAAAGAAAGGGTGACCTCAACTAGCCCAAAGAAGAAATATTATGACTAAGATAATGCGTAATAATTTATCGTTAGCCTTCAACAAAGGTTAAACCGATAAAATATAACAAACATCAAGGTCGTTTCCAGAAAGAGGGCTTTCCGATAAGGATTTCTCCTTATCAAAAGTTAAATTAGTGACCAAACCTCATCTTGATAGAACTTCAGACATTGTCAATATTGCAAATAATAATATGAATAACTTTATCGTCTCGATTATTAATTTAATAATAATAAATATTATGCGATGATAATCGTGACAATAATTGAATCAATAATATGAGGGATATGATGCAACAATTATCGTAGTAATAATTCGAGTATAACTCGAGTGACTTCTCACGTAAGCATCAATAATCAATATCACGTACTACTATAAAAACCAATGCCAGACATTATACTTTTACCCCTTTAAAGTAGTTCAATGTTTAAACTAATGTAAACATTCACCGTTATTTTTATAAAAAGATAATTCGCTGCTTTTAACTACAACAATACTTTCGTTGTGGGGTCCATAAATGATCGTCTTGCCGCATTAATATTCCCCGTTAAAATGAATATTCCCACCAATCGAATATTATATAACCACTTGCTTACTTTTGCAAAATTTGTAAATAATATCCACAACTATAACATTATATCAAATCCACACCATAATATTCAAAAATATATTTCGAGAAAAATAATCTTTATTCATAAAAGTGGGGTCTTACTAACCTCCCTTCTTTTTAAATTTCGGCCCTCGAAATTAGGGTGCGACTGGTATGTCAAGAGGTGAGGATACCTTGACTTTATTTGATTCTAACTCCTGTGTCATTTCCTCAACACCGTGGTTTCTCCACAAAACTTTGATTTGAGGTATAACCTTGGAGCGTATAATATGATCCTTCTTATCCAAGATTTTAATGTACCTCTTCATACGTTAAATCTTCCGCTATCTCATCCGGTTGTAATTCAATAATGTGGTTGGGTCTTTCACATATTTACGTAACATAGATATGTGAAAAACTTTATGAACACGAGACATACTTAGCGGTAAAGAAGTAGTCTATAGCCACGCCCTACTCGATCGAGGATTAAAATGGGCCAATGAATTGGGGATCGAGCTTTCCTCTCTTTCCAAATCTCAGAACTCCTTTCCATGGAGCAACACGTAACAAACACATGATCTCCAATATCAATTCAACGCCCTTTCAATGAAGATCAACATAACTTTTTGTCGATCTTGTGAGGTTTTATATCGTCATTCGGATCTTTCAATCTTTTAAAAGTAGTCATACGTATTCAACTCCGGTCCCAACAATGTTGCTTCACCCACCTCATCTCGTAATAATCGAGAACGACACTTTCTTCCATATAACGCCTCAAATGGAGCCATGCTAATACTTGGTTGATAACTGTTGTTGTAGGAAAACTCCACCAATGATAAGAACTTGTAATAACCCGAAATTTTCTATAAAAATAAATAAGAAATTTTGCATATAATTTTTTTTTATTTAATGATGAGGATAAGTGTCAAGTAATGTGAACGATAAATGCGAATATATTTATTACTTGAAAAATTAGAAATAATTTTAGAATTATTAATTACTACAAATTATATTCTTATGGTAATTAATTTCTGTAAGTAGAAATGTTTTTATTATTTATTTTCCATGAAAATATAATTTATATATTATTTAAATAATATATGAAGTGACAATTAGAATTATAATAATAAATATGTTATTATATGAATTTGTTCGTAATATTTAAGTTAATTATTTTAACTCGATTATTGATCTCAGATATCTGAAGGATAAGTCGATATGAAATCCAAACCCTAAATTGGGATTGTGATCAAGAGATGAGAATAATATCATAATATTATTTATATTGTGATTTTTCAAGACTATAAATATGTATCGTATATATGTGGATGAGATAATGATGGTTAATTATGGTAAATCGAAGTCATAACCTAATATCAGGTTGTTAAACCCCAATTATTAAACTCGGTTATGAGATAAGACCTGGGTAGTAGTTATGTTATATGAATTCTCTTGTGTATTAGAATTTATGTAATTAGAATAAACTCTAATTACTATTTTATGCTGATAATTAGGAAAAACCCTAATTATTATTTGAAAACCCTAATTGTGAATGATTGTGTTTAATTAAGATTTTATTGCACAATTATGTTAATTTGTCAAAGCCTAGAAATTATTTGGGAAAGTGTAAGATTTATAATAAATCCTAGATTTAATTACCTTGTACAAGAATGTCCTTGACATTTTAAGTGAAATTACCAAAATGCCCTTTTGTCCCATTAGTGTATTATTAGTGAATTATTGTACATTATTGCTAGAAAACACTCCTACCCTACCAATTGAGCATCCAATACTCAATTATTCAGATTGAATCAGCCATTGTGAGCATCCAATGCATCTAGATTAATTAATTACATAATTTAAGAGAGAAATGTACATTATTTGGCCTATTTATTCACAAACACTTGGCCATATTTTTCCAAGCTCAAACTCACTTAAATTTCCTTGCTATATCGGTTTATAACCAAGCCCCACTAACACCAATATCGAGATCGTAAGAGCGTAAATCTAATCAAGCTTAAAAGAGGTAAACCCTAATTTAGAAATTTGATTTTGATTTTGTGTTAGATGTTATGATCGATTGTTAAAACATGTTAGTTATAGTCTATTTTGATGATCTAGGTTGGTATTTGTTGAATCCATAACATCAAACTGCTCAAAATTAAGCTTTTCAAAAATCCGAAAATTATTTTTGATGTTCGATGTCGAATGTCAAGCCCTTATATCTCTGTGCTCTTTAATGTTTTTGTGTTATAAAAGTTGATATGTGTAGCTTTGATATGTTTTCTTTAATCTCCAAAATAATCAAGTCCATATCTATTGTAGATTAGAAGTTATTCATGGTCACACTCATTAACCGAAAGCATGACCAAGAGTTTTCAAAACCCGTAAAATCAAGAACAAAGATTCTACATCATTTTATCAAGCCTATATCGTCAATTTGTTAGATGTTTTGGTGATGTTGTTGTATCCAAAGATGTAGCCTATTAGTTGTACTACATATCCATGCTTTTAAATCACTTAAATAATCAATGATTGTAATTAATGAATGGTCAAACTAGCACAGATGTTCATTTAATTGGTTTTTCTCGAAATTCCGTAAAATCAAGAATATAGTTTCAATCGACTTTGACCGCCTCTATTTGCTTGATCTATTGTTGTTATATATGTTTTATGTAATAGAGTTGTATTGTTACATGTTAACTACAACTTGGAATCAATATATAACTTAGATCAAAACATGAATCGAGAAATATAAAGATCCAAAGTAGGCTACTCGATTCTGCTTTTTAAATTTCGAAAACCCGTAATTGAAGTTCATGTTCGACATGTAAGTTTCAAGACCTAGATCTATGTGATTGTTGATTTTTAGACATGAAACTTGGTTGTAACATGTTTTCTCGTAAGTTTATGTACACAACCCATCGCCCAGACCACCAAAAAATGAACAAATTGATAAATATTAAGCCATGAACGGCGCTGACCCCATATTTACCTAAATTCAGGTAACCAGAATTTTCAAAAAGCAGTGTCGATGTACTAGTTTAATGCTTAATAACTTTTTATTGTGATGTTATATGACATGTTTATTGATTGTTACATGTAGTGTTGCACTAGTACTACAAGATCCAAGTTATAGCTTTCCCGAGAAACTTCATAGATGGAGATTTATTATCGTCAAAGTACCCCACCTGCTCACCGATTGTGTGTTCGGGGTTGGTGAAGAACACCTAAGGCAACAGATAAACGTCGCTATAGCCTATATCGACGGTTCCTATTTATTTTATTTTCTCGTTATTTAGAAAATGATTAAATAATTAATATTAATTTGTTTTAAATTATTAAAAATTATTTTAATGTCCTAAAATTATATTTTAATTATTTTGGATATATTTCATAAATATTTAATATTTTTGGAATATTAATGATATTTAATTTATTTAATTATAATATTAAATAAATGATTTAAAAATGATTTTAATATTTGAAAAATCATTTTAAAATTATATTACGGCATAAGAAAATATTTTAAGTTATTTTTTAAGGACTTTTAATATTTTGTGATGAATTTCATTAATTAATTATTATTATTGATATTAATTTAATAGAGTCTTAGACTCGATTATTGCCCGATAAGGTTGTTGGTACACCGACATATTTCAGAAATTGATTTAGACTTAGATATTTTGATTGTGTTAATGATTGTTTGTGATTCAATGACTGTTGGATATGTGTGATACTGTGATTAGGTTATGTGTTGATCGCTAATAAAAGATTTATGTGTTATGATATATTGTTATAATCGAACTAATGATCCGATTAATGATAGTCGCGATAAAAGAGATAGAACTAAGTTGAGAATTGTAAGCGCAGATCCAGCAAGTATCCCACCTTTGCATTTTCTTTATGCAATGGACATGAGTAAGAATGTTTTAGAATTATATTATTACTGTACAGATTATTAACTTTATATTATATACAATCATTGACTATCAACATGTTAGTATATGATAATTCAGATATATATTCTGTTCGTTAATATCTATAAATGGTTATACAAGTGTCCGCACTTGGATAATCATGGTATTTATTCACATGTTGATACACCTTTGTCAATTACCCGTATATATATATATATATATATATATATATATTGAATTATAGATTATTGTTGAGCAAGATAAAAACCTTTGGTTTGGAACCCTGACAAGTATGAACATCCCTTATATGGGAAAACTTTTTATACGCCCAAGGCGGACAAAGTGAACGATAACATCGTTCTTGTAATGTAGTGTTGATCAATACAGGGTACAACGGGCTGATCACCCTCCGTACCCGTAAGTTATGACGGTTTGCGGATGAAGTTCTGCTAAACCTTTTCGAAAATGAAAAGAATGTTCATAGTATGTTACTTAAACCCCATTTATGGTCAGTACATAGTTTCAAAAATTTGAAAGAGGGTTGTTATGTTATTATTATCGGTTCAGATTACTTCACAACTATTGATTCGTTGTAGAAGGGTTATGTAAAGAAAACATTTAAATTCTTTCAACTTATATATATATATATAATTGTTTTTACTTGCTGGGCACTCAAATGCTCACTCTTACTTAAATTAAATGTTTTCAGTTATGTATGATCAACTCAAGGCTCGTGTACCTAACAAGGGGAAAGGAAAGTGGTTGAATGAGATTATAATATGTCAGTATAATAGTTATAGTTTATTAAGACAATGATATATATATATATATATATATATATATATATATCTAATATCTTGTATTGTAAGGAATGTATTTAAAGGTCTCGTACCTGGGAGTAAACTTTGATGCATATGTAAATTAAGTTTGAATGTTATATTATTATTAGTATTATTCAGCTTATAGAAATGGTATCGTGAAGCACCGAGTTCGGGTTTCAAGTACCCGAATTTGGGGGCGTCACAGAACTTGTCCTAACTTCCCTTAAGTGAAAGACACAAAGTCTTAATAGATCTTCAAGAGTTTGAATAGTCCTCTCTGACTGCCCGTCTGTTTGAGGATGATATGCCAAACTAAATCAGAATCTGCGCCCATAGCTTTTTGTAAATTAACCCAAAATCTTGAAGTGAATCTTGTGTCTCAATCAGAAACTATGGATACTGGCATACCATGCAATCTTACAACCTCGTTTATGTACATACGAGAAAGACGTTCAAGTGTATAAGTTTCTCGTATAGGTAAGAAATGAGCAGACTTGGTCAATCTATCAATAATGACCCAAATTGCATCTATGTCTTGAGAAACCTTGGGAAGACCAGTAACGAAATCCATGGTAATGTGCTCCCACTTCCATTATGGAATTTCAAGTGGTTGCAATGGACCTTTTGGCACTTGATACTATGCCTTGACTCGTTGACAAGTTAGACACCTTGAGATAAACTTCATGATCTCTCTCTTTTATCGCTTCCACCAAAAATATATGTTCAAGATCACGATACATTTTGGTACTCCCAAGATGGATTGTAAACTGTGGTGTCATGCGCCTCCATCATGATTTTATACTTTTAAATCGTGGTCGTTAAGAACACAAAGTCCGGATTTGACTCAAGTATTCCTTCTTCATCAATTCTTGCTTTAAGATAGCAGACCTTGCAGACTTTCCTCATACGCATCATCCCAGTGTCTCTTGAAAGTAAATTTTAACTTTATCGATTAAAGTCGATTCAACTCGTATGTTAGCCATCATCACATGGGTCCCTCGAGTCTTTAACTCTATCTCCATCCTTTGCAAGTCATACAAAATGGGCTCATGCGTTGATAATATCGCTTTCGCATTCGCGATATGATCTTTACTCAATGCTTCAATTTACCACGTTCGCTTTTCCAGGATGGTATTGAATAGTATGATCATAATCTATCAAAAGTTCGAGCCAACGTCATTGCCGCATGTTGAGTTCCTTTTGAGTGAAGAAATATTTGAGGCTTTTATGATCCGTATAGATCTCCACCTTCTCTCCATACAGGTAATGCCTCCAAATCTTAAGTGCAAAACCGATAGCTGCCAACTCTAGATCATGAGTAGGATAATTCCTCTCATATTCTTTGAGTTGTCGTGAGGCATAGGCTATGACTTTCCCATATTCCATGAGAACACATCCTAACCCTTTGCCTCAAGCATCATCAGAGATGACAAATCCTCCGAGCCAGATGGTATTTTGAGCAGTCTTGAAATAAGCCTCCTCTCGAGTTCTTGAAAACTCTTTTCACATTCCTAGCTCCAACCAAACTTTGAATCTTTTCGAGTCAGCTGAGTTAATGGAGTAGCGATTCGAGAAAACCCTTCTACGAATCTCCGATAATAACCGATTAAGCCGAGAAAGCTACGATTTTCATTAATCGATTTAGGTTGCTCCCTTTGAATAGCTTCAATCTCGACGGTCAATGATATTCCATGATTTGATACTACGTGCCCAAGGAATGCTACTTCCTCAAGCCGTAAATCGATTTCTTCAACTTGGCATAAAGATTGTTTTCACGAAGCTTTTTGAGTATCGCCTCAAGTGTTTCTCATGATCTTCACAAACTTTTGAATATATGAGGATGTCATCAATAAAGACGACCACAAAGTGATCCAAATATTCCTTGAATACTCGGTTCGTCATATCCATGAAGGCAGCATGAGCATTAGTCAATCCAAAAGATATGACTAGGAATTCGTAATGCCCGTACCGAGTTTTAAAAGCCGTCTTTGGAATGTCATCGATTCTAATCTTTAACTGATGATATCTAGAACGAAGATCGATCTTTGAAAAGAATTTGGCTCCTTGCAACTGGTCAAACAAGTTATCAATGCGAGGCAACGGGTACCTATTTTTGATGGTGACATGATTCAACTCCCGATAATCAATACAAAGTCGCATACTTCCATCTTTCTTCTTCACTTAATAGAATAAAGAGCACCCCAAGGAGACATACTAGGATGAATGCAATCGATGTCTAACAATTCCTCAGAGTTGGGTTTTAACTCCTCAAGTTCAATAGAGCCAATCGATATGGGGCTTTGAAATGGGTTTTGTAACGGTTCAAGGTCGATACCAAACTCGATTTCATGTTCAAGGGTAGGCCAAGAAGTTATTCGGGAATACGTTAGGAAATTTATTAACAATAAAATATCATTCAAATCATATATTTTTGTTTAAATCATGACATGAGCTAAGAAAGCTTCGACATCCTGTTTTTCAATAAACGAATAGGTTTATGGCTTGAGATAACTGTGATTGATTTTAATGGTTTGGTCACTTGAATTTGCATAATAGGTTGATTAGGAATATGAAAGCTAACAACCTTATTTAAAACAATAAATTTTAGCATGATGAGTAGTTAACCAATCAATCCTTGTAGAATCACGCCAAATGCAAGTATTTTTAAGGAGATAAGATCGACAGGTAACGTGCAGTTATCAATTTGAATCAAACAAGACTTATATACAATGGATGTAATGAAGGTTTCTCCCAATGGAGTTTCAACAGATAAGTCAAAGTCTAATTTCTCTAGAGTAAAATTTAAACGTTGAGCGCAAGTAGGAGAAATAAAAGAATGGGTAGAACCGATATCAAATAAGGTATATACTTCGCTAGAGTTTATGATAAGCTTACCAGTGATGACCTCATTCGGGTTCCTTGCTTTCTGGGAGGTCACGACAAACTGTTACGCCCCCAAATCCGGGTATCTTCCAACCCAACAGATGGTGCTCCACGATACTACAATCCATAAAATCATTCCATTGAGATAACAACAAAATGAGTGTAATTACAATCTTTGTATTACATTTGTAATAAATCCTTTCCCAGGTTCATAACCGAATACATTCGTTGTTCTTCATAAGTATATTACATACAAATATACTAGTCTATTACAGGATGATTAATTGTCCATCTTAGCCTTGCCTTTATCTCTCATATAGAACTCTCTCGCCGTTTCGCTTTTAGCCGCAAAACATATGGTTCAAGCAAGAATGAGCATAACTAGCTCAACAAGTCTTAACAAAGAATCATATGACTATCACTCTAACAATTACATGCTTTAATTCTATATCTAAACAATTATCTATGAAGCACTATGAAACATTTAACTAGTACTTCTCATAACAAAGAATTCCAATGTATATATAATAGCTTAGAATAATGAACCTATTCAATAGACCATGAACATACTCTTTTCGTTTTCATACATGGAAAGGATATCCCAGACTAAGGCCATCCAATTGTCTTTACTTACTTTAGCACTTCTAGGTGATCACCTATTGTACTCTATGTTGATCAACACTCTTTACGTTAAACGATTTACGTTCAACATTTGGCAACCTCTCATGTGCCCATCGAATAATCGATGAAAATACTTTTGTTTGTACATAGACAAACTTACCTTTCTCATCCGTACTCAAATACTTGGCATAAGATAGCGTTAACAATTCTATATCAAGCAGACTTGTAAATAAATCAATCAACTCTTCAATACTTGTCTAAATTTTAATAAAACAGCATCGACTCTTTTCTATTTACCATTCATACATTGTATATCATGCATTACATAAAAAACTTGACTAACATGAAGGTCAACAAGCGTTAAGAAAGACTTGCCTTCAAGCGCTTCAAATTTACAATTCAACTATTCTAAGTCTTTACAGGATCTACATGATACATTCACATAGCACACTGTAATTAGTTATTACACAAACTAACTTTTCGGTTTTAACCAACTTCTTTCTCTTCTATGGTTTATTTGAATTAACTTCGTTATTAAGGTCGATTCAACTCTTTATACTTCGTTACGTTTCATTAACGTTCTTACATCCTTAACCGACATTCGATCATAAATGGTTAATTACCAACGTTGAACATTGTTCACGGTTCACTCATTACGTATTTGTGTTCTTCGTTTAATTTCCATTAAACCTTACCCTTTCTTCTTACATTAACATCTTCTAAGTGATTTAAAGTAAGTCTCATTATGTACTTTAATTACCTTTAACATCTTACTTTAGGTCAACATTCAAAATGGAACTAAACCTAACTTGGTCAACTTTTTTCCCATCACGGCGCATTGTTGCGTTACATGTATCCCTTGTGTTTTAGTGGCGCTGCGACGCGAGTTAGCAGGGTACTCGACCGAGTCTGGCGCTGTGGCACCATCATTTTACACTGGTTTTGGCGTTGCGGCGACAAGTCTATGCACTAGTTGGCCAAAACAGATTTGGTTTCTTAACGAAACTCCCGGCTTCCTAATTTGTTCGTTTTACATCCGAATTGACCCATTCGAATTCCTACAAGTCACAAATTACATCCTTTACGTGTTCGTATAAGAATTTCACATTTTTGAATCCGTTAACTCGGAATTCACCTTTAAGTTCATTTTCAAGTGTTCGTTTAACGTTTTCATCCTTTCAATACTCGTTTTCTTCGTTATAAGTCGAAATGCGACGATTCTTTCGCCAACGACTCTTAATTACCCTATCTCACGTGTTGACATTGGAAACCAACGTTTTCAAGTCACACGACAATTTTTGACCTTTAATTCAGACTTTATACATTTTCGACGTTTAACGTCTATTTTCACAAAATCCGACATAACTTTGTTACTAATGTTCTCTAAGCCAAATCACATGGAATACTCCATGGATTTCATATCTACATCCTAACTAAAGCAATAGACACATTCCTTAGCTATTACGATTCTTGAACATTCATTCCCAACTAAGTTCACGTTCAAGACTTTTTATGGTTTTAACTCGTGTAAATACAATTTCTATTTGGTCATGACCTATCCATGATATGGTCACTAAAAGGCATTCTTATATCTTCTCGATAAACACTCTCCACTCATCTACGATTCTTCTATGAGAAAGAAATCGAAAAGAATGAAGATTACGGTTTATAGGAATTTACCTTTGAAGCAATTAACGTTCTTGATAAACGTCTGTTGGTTTGCTTGGAAGTAGAAGGATTATAACTTTCTAGCTCTTTTCTCTCTCTCAAATATGTTGGACAAACTTTGTAAAACCACCAAATGGCCAACATAAGCCTTATATTTATAGAAAAACAAATGAGGGGCAAAATAGTCCAATTCTCCACTTCCTTACTTATTTACCACTTTGTCACCAAGTAAAATACTTGGTGACCAAGTGATTCACTTGCCTTGCACACCAAGTGGCCGGCCCACCTTGCCCATAGGTCATCCCCATGGGTTTTACCCATCCCTTGACCCGCCGGTTAGACCCACGGTTTAATTCTTTGGATTGGGCTTGACATTAATAAACATTGGGATTTAACCAATCTAATATTGGGCCTTGACTTGGGCTTGTATTTAATCCAAGTCCAATTGAATTGGATAAAATCCTTAGCTCATACTCAAATAATACAACTCGTATTCTATGCGTATTATTCACGTATTCTCTTCGTATAATATTCATATAATAATCGTATTATATGTCGTACTATTCATCATATCATACTCGTATAATACTCATATTCCATACGGATAATAATCGAAACGACTATACATTTCCATTTCCCTTTCAGAAACCTCTTTCTCAAACCCTTAGGTTTTAAGTCCGCAGGTAAAAACTTCGTTTGCAATAACGGAAATATTATTGGATATTCATAATATCGTCATATTCGAACATTATGCGTTTCTCAGAATTTCAAACCCTAGCTCTGAACGACATCGGATGAATAGTGTTTTTACGCAAACAATCTAAGAAAACCTTTGTTCTCGTCTTGATAATTCACAATAATTAATTCTAGCACAGAGCCAGAATACTAACCACATCCACACATTCTAGGTCATAGAACGACCTTCGAACATCTCACTCACATAATAACTCAATTAAATTCATTTAATCCACATAATCTAATAAAAATTTAATTCATTGAAAATTTGAAATTTTCGGGCGTTACATTCTTCCCTCCTTATAAGGATTCTGTCTCCAGAATCTCGCTACTCTTACATAAATAAATGAGGAAACTTTTCCTTCATCTTACTTTCGAGCTCCCACGTTGCTTCTTCAGCATCGTGGTTACTCTAAATTACCTTTACTGAAGATATTACTTTATTTCTCAAGACTTGTTCCTTCCTATCAATAATCTGAATCGGAAGTTCTTCATACGTTAAGTCTTTTTCTTCTTGAATTGACTCATACTCTATTACATGCTTATAGTCCGGTTTATACAGACGCAACACAGACACGTGAAACACATTGTGTATTCTTTCCATTTCTGGAGGTAAGGCTACTTCATAAGCTACCTCTCCTATCCTTCTTAAAATCTCAAAAGGTCCTACAAACCTTGGACTTAACTTCCCTTTCTTCCCAAAACGTGTCTTCCCTTTCCAATGTGATACTTTTAGAAAGACATAAGACCCTACTTCAAATAGCATCATATCCTTTTCTTGTCGTTGGAAGTCCCACCGCAAAGTCCATGGTGATATGCTCCCATTTCCACTCTGGAATCTCCAGTGGTTGTATCAGTCCACTCGGTCTTTGGTGTTCAAATTTTAACTTTCTGACAAGTTAAGCACTTACTAACATATTCTGCAATCTCCCTCTTTATGTTCGGCCACCAAAAGTTCTTGATACATCTTAGTACTACCGGGATGTATCGAGTACCTCGAACTATGGGACTCGCACATAATCCCTTCTTTCAACTCGGAATTATTTGGAATCCAAATTCTTCCTTCAAAACGAAGTAAACCTTCTTTATCAAGGTTATACTTAGTCTTCATGTCATCCTTCATTATCTTCTTCATCTGCTTGCATTATTTAGTACTTAGCTGTACTTCCTTAACCCGTTTTATTATCGTTGGTCGAGTTTCTATTGCAAATAACATCTCTCCCGTTTCACTTGGTAACTTAACTTCTAATTCCATCCTCGCCATCTCTGTTATTAACTCATTCTAAGTTATTAACATTGATAATTTCTCTCTACCCTTCCGACTCAATGCGTCGGCTACTACATTCGCCTTCCCCAGATGATATAAGATATCACAATCATAATCTTTTATCAATTCTAACCACCTTCTCTGCCTCATGTTCAACTCCTTCTGTGTGAAGATATATTTCAGACTTTTATGGTTCGTGTATATCTCACACTTCTCCCCGTATAAATAATGTCTCCATATTTTTAAAGCAAACACTACAGTTGCCAGTTCTAGGTCATAAGTAGGATAGACCTTCTCATAATCCTTTAACTGACGTGACGTATATGCAATGACTTTGCTATGCTGCATAAGCACGCAACCTAGTCCTCTATGTGAAGCATCGCTATAAACTACAAAATTCCCCGTATCATCTGGTAAAGATAACACAGGTGCCTCATTCAACCTCATTTTTAGTTCTTAAAAACAACGCTCACACTTTTCTGTCCACTCGTACTTCACCGACTTCCTTGTCAGATTTGTCAGCGGAGTAGCTAATTTAGAAAAGTCCTGAATGAACCTTCTATAGTATCCCGCTAACCCCAGAAAACTCCTCACCTCGGTTGGCATTTTCAGTTGCTCCCACTCATTCACCGCTTCTACCTTCGCTGGATCTACGTATATGCCATTTTTGTCTATAACATGTCCTAGAAACTTCACTCGTTCGAGCCAAAATTCACACTTAGTGAACTTCGCATACAACTTCTCCCTCCGTAGTGTTTCCAACACTATTCTTAGATGTTCAGCATGATCTTCTGGCATCTTGGAATAGACTAGAATATCATCAATGAACACTACAACGAACTTGTCCAAATACTATTTGAACACTCTGTTCATCATATCCATGAATGCGGCTGGTGCATTTGTCAACCCAAATGACATAACCAAAAACTCGTAATGCCCATAACGAGTTCTGAACGCCGTCCTAGGTATATCTTCCTCCCTCACCTTCAGTTGAAGATACCCTGTGCGCAAATATATCTTAGAAAAATACTTTGCCCCTTTCAACTGATCAAATAGATCATCGATCCTGGGCAACGAGTATTTATTCTTAATCGTTAACTTGTTCAACTCCTGATAGTCGATAAAAAGTCGTAACGATTCGTCCTTCTTCTTTACAAACAACACCGGTGCTCCCCATGGTGTCACACTTGGGTGAATGTACTTTCTATCTAATAGTTCCTGTAACTGAACCATTAACTCCTTCATCTCAACCTGCGCGTAATCCTATATGTTGCCTTTGAAAACTGGTGCCGCATCAATTACAACAAATCAATCACGTAATCTAAATATATCTCTCTATCTCGGAATCTGGGTAAGTCCTCCTGGGAAACATATCTCACTGATTAATTCTTGAACCACCGCTTGTATCATGGTTATCTGCTCCAATGACATTCCCACTCTTTGGGTATCCACCCATGACATGATAACCCTTTATGGTTACACACCAATCTTTTTCAACATATTTCTAGCTTGAGTTCCTATGAATGTGTTCAATGGAAATTATCTCCTCGTTTGCTACCTTAACGTCTAAAGGTATTTCTAATTTTTAGGACTTAATCCCAATTCTTGAGCAAATCCACATGCTATAAAAGAACAAGTAGCTTTTAGAGTCAAATAACACGTAAGCATTTATTTCTTTGATCGGAATGATACTGTTTGCTACATCCGATTGATGCAACAAACATCTTGGATCATCATATTAAATGTTCGAATTTGAGGGTCTACCCACCGATGGTGTTGGTCCAATAATGACTAAATTACCACTACCGTAACCCTTACTACCCCTCCGCCCTTTCTTTGGGCAATTTTTGCCATGTGGTCTACCGACCCACAAACAAAACATCCCCGACTTTTCTTAGGATTAGGACAGTTGGGAGATATATGATCCTCCTGCCCACAGTTATAACAACTGGTCTTCCCTTTCAGGCAGACTCCCAGATGAGTCTTACCGCATGTCTTACATGCCTCCATCCTCCGTTTAGGATCCCCTTGTTTTGCCCCAGTATTCCCAGGGCTAAAATTCTTCCTCTTAGCCATATTGCCACTTCCACTAGCAACCTCTGCCTTGTTTCCTCCCTCTCCCTTACCCTTATTCTTCCTATCCTTATGGTACTAGGTCAATGCCTCACTACCACCCTCCGCTATTATCGCCTTTTCCAGAATGGTCCCGTAGGAAGCACTTTGAAAAACTGATATCCTACTATAGAGCTAGGGTTTTAGGCCCTGCTCAAACCTATGAGCCTTCCTCTCCTCCGTGTCCACTTGGTGTGGGGAGAACCTTGCCAATTCATTGAATTTGGCCGCATATTGGGGAACAATCATGTCCCCCTGCTTAAGTTCTAGGAACTTAATCTCCATTCTCCCTTGCATGCTAGTAGGGAAATAGTTCTCAAAGAACACCTTCTTAAACTGTTCCCATGTAACAGCTTCCGCTACAGCCCCACCCTGCTGAGCCTCCCACCAGTAGTTAGCTTCCCCCTTCATCATATAGGTCTCAAAAGAGGTCTTTTGCGCCTCAGCTACGTTTGTAATAACCAACACCTTCTCTATTTCCTTGACCCATGTCTGGGCCTCCATTGGGTCCGTTGTTCCCTTAAATTCGGGTGGACCTACACTTTTAAATTCCTTAAAGGTAGTCGTTCGGGCTACCCTAGGTCCTGCGGGTGCTCTACCCCCAGCTTGGTTATATGCAACCGTTAATAAATTAACGAACTCTTGCATTGGGTTATTAGGTCCCCCCTCGTTCTCATTATGTGATTCCGCTTCTTGGTTACGTTGTCTTCTTCTTGGCGGCATTTCTGATTAAATAAATAAATTTCCGTTATTACTTATTTACTTACTTCGTTATTAGTCGTCAAACAATTGGACAATAACTCATACACCACAAAGCAAATTAAAATAAAAACTTCCTTATATTAAAATGCTTCTTTATAGTTCAAAACTATTTACAAGTTGCTTTCTGTAGCCCAAAAGCTATTACATATACATCCCACGATTGACTTCTACAAAAATTGGGATTTACAAAAAGACTACCCTTTAATTATACAAAAGAGGGTTTTACGTCACTACACAAAAGTATTCACCATAATACTCCTAGTACTATCTAACAGCATTCTCATGCTTCTGGTTTGCCAGAATCGAGACAATATCTCGACTTATAGTATGTCGAGTCTATCCTGACTAAATAGAATAACAAGCTATCTTAAGCTTGAAATCCTCGTGCGCACTGTCATTTATATATGACATTCGTGCTATCTTCTGGTCTTTTTCAACTAGTTTCTTGCGAAGTTATATGACCTCGTTCTTATAGTCCTGGGCCTTGTCAGTCATGAGAACTTTCTCATCATGCTTTATCTCATAGTCTGACTCTGTAGACTCTTTTGCCCCATAGAGATCACTGATCTCTTCTTTATGGTGTTGTACCTTATTATGTAGTTGCACATTACGGTTAAGCACTGAGAGGTAAATTGCCCTCATAGTCTCGGTAGGTATAGACTCTAGGGCAGGCATCACCATATTAATCGATGTTACCTCCATGTCATCCTCCACATCAATCATTATATTCAAATATAATGTTATCCCCATGGTCTCCTCCAAATAGTCCTCCTCTGAGTAATATTCCTCAGGCTCTGACTCTTCTAGAATCACTACAGGTATGTCTGCTATAGGCACATATACTGTCTCAACTCGGTTCACGGACCCCTTGCTGATCACATGTATATCCCTATGCATCAAGCTATCAACCAACATCTACAATAACACATAACAAATTAATTAGTACATAATACACAATAATATAAGCACAAATCACATTTAATCCATTTAGGGTTACTTTCCATCTTTTAAATCTTTTGGTACTGAGTTTCCTCAATACCTTATTAACTCATTTGACTCGAGTTAACTTTTTTCGGACTCTTTCTTTCCTACGAGGTTATTAGCCTAAGGTTCTTCCCCCCTTAAGTTTTATAACCTAATGCTCTGATACCAACCTGTGACGCCCCCAAATCCGGGTATCTTCCAACCCGACAGATGGTGCTCCATGATACTACAATCCATACAATCATTCCATTGAGATAACAACAAAATGGGTGTAATTACTATCTTTGTATTACATTTGTAATAAATCCTTTCCCAGGTTCATAACCGAATACATTCGTTGTTCTTCATAAGTATATTACATACAAATATACTAGTCTATTACAGGATGATTAATTATCCATCTTAGCCTTGCCTTTATCTCTCATAGAACTCTTCGTTAAACTGGCTTTTAGGCGCAAAACATATGGTTCAAGCAAGACTGAGCATAACTAGCTCAACAAGTCTTAACAAAGAATCATATGAATATCACTCTAACAATTACATGCTTTAATTCCATATCTAAACAATTATCTATGAAGCACTACAAAACATTTAACTAGTACTTCTCATAACAACATTTCCAAAGTATATTTAATAGCTTAGGAATAATGAACCGGTCAATAGACCATGAACATACTCTTTTCGTTTTCATACTTGAAAAGGATATCAGACACTAAGGCTATCCACCCGTCTTTACTTACGAGCACGTCTAGGTGATCAGCCTATTGTACTCTATGTTGATCAACACTCTTACGTTAAACGTATTTACATTCAACATTTGGCAACCTCGCGTGCCCATCGAATAATCGATGAAAATACTTTTGTTTGTACATAGACAAACTTACCTTCTCATCCGTACATAGGATAACGTTAACAGTTCTATATCAACAGACTTGTAAACAAATCAATCAACTCTTCAATACTTGTCTAGCCCGAATAAAACAGGCATCGACTCTTTTCTATTTACCATTCACGCATTGTATATCATGCATTATGTAAAAAAACTAGACTAACACAAAGGTCAGACAAGCGTTAAGAAAGACTTGCCTTCAAGCGTCTTCGAATTTATAATTCAACTATTCTCAGTCTTTACAGGATCTACATGATACATTCACATAGCACACTGTAATTAGTTATTACACAAACTAACTTTTCGGTTTTAACCAACTTCTTTCTCTTCTATGGTTTATTTAAATTAACTTCGATATTAAGGTCGATTCAACTCTTTATACTTTGTTACGTTTCATTAACGTTCTTACATCCTTAACCGACATTCGATCATAAATGGTTAATTACCAACGTTGAACGTTGTTCACGGTTAACTCATAACGTATTTGTGTTCTTCATTTAATTTCCATTAAACCTTACCCTTTCTTCTTACATTAACATCTTATAAGTGTTTTAAAGTAAGACTCATTATGTACTTTAAGTACCTTTAACATATTACTTTAGGTCAATATTCAAAATGGAACTAAACCTAAATTGGTCAACTTTTTCCCATCGCCAAGGCCGCCATGACGCCAATGCGGCATCCCCTCAGGTTTTAGTGGTATTGTATACATGAGTTTCAAGTGGTACTTGGTGAGTCAGTCAGTCATGGCGCCACCATTTTAAATTGGTTTTGGTGACTGTACCCGAAGTCTCAGGCACCAGGCCAAAAACAGATTTGGTTTCTTAACGAAACTCCCGGCTTCCTAATTTGTTCGTTTTACATCCAAATTGACCCATTTGAATTCCTACAAGTCACAAATTACATCCTTTACGTGTTCGTATAAGAATTTCACATTTTCGAATCAGTTAACTCAGAATTCACCTTTAAGTTCATTTTCAAGCGTTCGTTTAACGTTTTCGTCCGTTCAATACTCGTTTTCTTTGTTATAAGTCGGAATGCAACGATTCTTTCACCAACGACTCTTAATTACCTTATCTCACGTGTTGACATTGGAAACTGATGTTTTCAAGTCACATGGCAACTTTTGACCTTTAATCCCGACTTTATACGTTTTCGACGTTTAATGTCTATTTCCGCAAAATCCGCCATAACTTCGTTACTAATGTTCTCTAAGCCAAATCACATGGAATACTCCATGGATTTCATATCTGCATCCTAACCAAGCAATAGACACATTCCTTAGCTATTACGATTCTTGAACGTTCATTCCCAACTAAGTTCACGTTCAAGACTTTTTATGGTTTTAACTCGCGTAAACACTAACAATTTCTATTTGGTCATGACCTATCCATGATTTGGCCACTAAAAGGCATTCTTATATCTTCTCAATAAACACTTTCCACTCATCTACGATTCTTCTATGAGAAAGAAATCGAAAAGGATGAAGATTACAGTTTATAGGAATTTACCTTTGAAGCAATTAACGTTCTTGATAAACGTCTGTTGGTTTGCTAGAAAGTAGAAGGATTATAAGTTTCTAGCTCTTTTCTCTCTCACAAATATGTTGGACAAACTTTGTAAAACCACCAAATGGCCAACATAAGCCTTATATTTATAGAAAAACAAATGAGGGGAAAAATAGTCCAATTCTTCACCGTCTCTCCCCTCCTAGTTCTTGTCTCACATCTCAGCCAGGGATCATATCCCTAAGCATTGATACCAACTATGACGCCCCCAAAATAGGTATACATCACCCATCTTGAGTCGCCAAATACATGGCATAAAATTAAAATACAACTTAATATACAACAGTCGTGTAAAATACGAATAAACATAATCTAAGAGTTTTAATAAGAATATTGTCATCTAGACAATATCCACACTCAATGGAGTCCTCATTACATTTATTGTCACACTATTTTATAGAATAGTGAGGACAACTAAAACAACCATTTGGACCGTCAATCCGTTCCCCGACTCGTCCCAGCTATATTCTCATTTCCTGAAGAAAATAGTAAAAGAAAGGGTGAGCTCAACTAGCTCAGTAAGAAATATTATGACTAAGATAATGCAGAATAATTTACCGTTAGCCTTCAACAGTGTTAAACTGATAAAATATAACAAACATCAAGTTTAACTGCAGTGGAACAAACAATCCATTAGAAGAGTCAAGTAGAGAATATAATCTACTATCTTCTATGATTTAAAAGGTTTTTCATCACTTTTATCATTGAGACTCAGCTTAATAAATAAACCACATCATCCCTGCACTACGACTAAGGATATTCATTAGTTACACAACCACAAATTATCCATACACTACGGGCCAAGGATATTCGTGTATTCATCAATGGTCATGATCATGCCCACAACTGTCCATCAATGCACTACGGCTAATGAGGACTTCTACCACATCATTTGTAACATTACGGTCATGATTATACCGAATAATCCCTAGTCATAATCATACCAAGTCCATCTATGCACTACATGCCATATATGACTTTCAACATATTATAAACATGAGGATGATGACAATGATATAAGAATTCAATAAAACAAGTTCAAGGTAAATTTTTAAAGATTTATAATTTAATTTTTCCAGAAATCAATAACGTCCAAATTGTCAACATGATACTATTTTGTGGAGTAAAATTCAAGAATGCTCAGAAAAATATTTCCATGAAAAGATACTGGATGAAGCGCAAATATCCAGGATATTCTACTAATTTCATGGAGTATAAAAGCCAAAACTTTAACCAACTGAGTATAATAGAATATATGAAACTGTAAATGGATTTTTACCCGCCATTCGGTAATCCACGTAGACAGATCATTTCCACAATTTAATAAGGAATGAATATAAATGATCATTCACCATGTATGCGGTAGTCCACATAGACAGGTTATTCCAACAGAATAATAAAGAATGGAATAATAAAAGAATTCACGTGCATGCGATAGGCCCCAGATGTACATGTTATTCCAACAGAATAATAAAGAATGGAATAACAAAAGAATTCACCAGGCATTCGATAGACCGCACAGATAGGTTATTCCAACAGAATAATAAAGAATGGAATAACAACCCTTACGAGTATTGAAAGAAAATAACTCTCTTCATGAATACGAAAGAAATAATTCCCCTTATCTTAGAAGAAACTGGATACTAGAATAGTGAGGTAGCAGACTTCTCTTCTTCTTTCAATCTATAATAATTGCTCTTGTGAGACTTAGTGAATTGGTAAGAATGAAAGAAGAATGAGTTTCTATTTATAGGAAAATATAATTTCGATAATTGCACGTTTTGGGGCTCGAAATATTACAGTATAATACCTTCCTCTTTTTCTTCATTTTTAATTTAGTCTTGCAAGTATTATCAAACTTGCACCACCACCCCTAATAGTAAATAATGTGAATTAATAGTTCATTCATGTGACTTAATAGTATAACCATGTGAAAAAACTAATTATAGTATAGTACCTTAATCTATACCTCCATTTTTAATTTAGTCATGCAAGTATTATCAATCTTGCTCCACCTCCCCTAATAGTACATGAATGTGAATCAATAGTACACACATATGATCAAATAGTTATAAGCATGTGAAATAATAACAATTAATTGTTCATTTATCTGATTAATTACGCGATTGGTCAATATAACCTCCAGACATCAATTATTATCGAAATAAATGTCGATTTCCACTAACACTAATAATCCCAATACAATGGAACTATCAATTTCGTCTTTAATCAACATGAACTTATTCATCATTAATATTATAACTCATAATATTTAACAACCAGGTCGTTCCCAGGAGAGAGGGGGCTTTCCGATAAAGATTTATCCTTATTGGCGCACAATTAGCTGACCAAACCTCTCCTTGATAAAACTTCTAGACATTGTCAATATTGCAATTAATAATATGAATAACTTTGTCGTCTCAATTATTGATTTAATAATAATAAATATCATGCAGATGATATTGTGACAATAATTGAATCTATAATATGAGAGTTATGATGCAGCAATTACTGAAGCAATAATTAAGTATAACTGAGTGACTTCTCACGTAAGCATCAATAATTAATACCGTGTGCTACTATGCAACCACACGTATTACAGTACTTTTACCACCGGATAGTTCAACAGTTTAACAGTAAAACGTTCGCCGTTATTTTTATAAAATGATAATTCTGTCGTTTTTTAACTACGACAATACTTCCGTTGTGGGGTCCACCAATGATTGTGCCATCGTACGAATATTCCTGTTAAAATGAATATTCCCCGACCAATCGAATATTATATAACCACTTGCTTACTTTGCAAAATTTGTAAATAATACCCACAACTATAACATTATATCAAATCCACACCATAATATTCAAAAATATATTTTGAGAAAAATTAATCTTTATTCATAAAAGTTCCATATCCGCCTTTGGTGCCACCGTCCCAGCTGGACTTGACTTTGGTGCATGACAAAATCGGGCTAGGTGACCTTCTTTTCCACAATTGTAACATGCTTTGGACTGCATCACATAGTTTGGACTGATATTTCCCTCCCCTACGCATTTAAAGCATACAATTGGTGGTCGTTCTCCTTCCTTGAAAATGGGTGTTGGTGCTGCTGTATTTCCATCGTTGTTGAACCTTCTCTTCTTGAAATTTCCACTCCTATTATCTTGGCCATGATTACCACCGAAGTGGTTACCATTCTAGGCATGATAACCCATGATGGTTATAATTGTTCCTATGGCCGTTGCCACCGGTACGATTATTATCGTGCTGTTGCTCGTTATCCTTTCGTTGGGCTGGCCCATTATCGCGCTCGAATAACTGAGCCCTATTCACTACATCTGAATATAAACAAAGTTTATGAGAAATGAGGTATTGACGTATATCGAGTTTCAAACCTCTTATAAACATTCGCGTCATTCGCTCCTCATTATCGACCAAATGGGATGCAAACCGGGATAATTCCGTAAATTTAGCTTCGTATTGCGACACGGTCATATTGTTTTGCTCCAACTTGATAAACTCCACCTCCTTCATGTGACGAATACTTTCGGGAAAATACTTGTCATTGAATAGCTCTTGGAACTTCTCCCAAGACATCTTGAGTGTGTCAGGCTGGGTACATTTTACAAATTTCCACCAATAATCTGCCTATTCATGCAACATAAAGGTGGCAAAGGGAACCTTTTGCTCCTTGGAGCATCCCAAGACATCAAATATCTTGGTGATCTGCTTTAACCACGTCTCTGCCTTAAGTGGTTCTGGTTTTCCCAAAAAATCCAGCGGTCCCAGCTCCTTGAACTGCTTAGTGGTGACCATCTGAGAGTTGCCAGTGTTTTCTCTTGCATTTTGAACATGAGTCGCTCTCGCCTGATGTTGCATGAATTGCATAAAGCCTCTGAACATCCCATTGTTCACCATTTCATCGGTGTTATTGTTTACATCAGGATTATTGTCTTCCTGTTGCACATTATTCTGAGTATTGATCGTTGGTGACTCAACGGTCTCATGTGCTTCATTGTTTATCTCAACATTTTCGGATGCCATTTTTAAATACTGCCACAAAACAAGGGTTAATTAACATATCACATATTATTCCTATACTCTGACCGACCAATTAAATACCAAATAAACTTAGGTAGGTCATACTAGCGAAGGAATTCACCGTCTCTCCCCTCCTAGTTCTTGTCTCACATCTCAACCAGGGATCATATCCCTAAGCTTTGATAGCAACTGTGACGCCCCCAAAATAGGTATACATCACCCATCTTAAGTTGCCAAATATATGGTACAAAATTCAAATACAACTTAATTGTACAACAGTCGTGTAAAATACGACAAAACATAATCTAAGAGTTTCAATAAGAATATTGTCATCTAGACAATATCCCCACTCAATGGAGTCCTCATTACATTTATTGTCACACTATTTTATAGAATAGTGAGGACTACTAAAACAATCATTTGGACCGTCAATCCATTCCCCAACTCTTCCCAGCTATATTCTCATTTCCTGAAGAAAATAGTGAAAGAAAGGGTGAGCTTAACTAGCTCAGTAAGAAATATTATGACTAAGATAATGCAGAATAATTTATCGTTAGCCTCAACAAAGATGTTAAAGCGATAAAATATAACAAACATCAAGTTTAAGCTGCGGTGGAACAAGCAATCCATTAGAAGAGTCAAGTAGAGAATAAAATCTACTTTCTTCTATGATTTAAAAGGTTTTTCATCACTTTTATCGTTGAGACTCAGCTTAATAAATAAACTACATCATCCCTGCACTACGGCTAACGATATTCATTAGTATTACAACCACAAATTATCCATACACTACGGGCCAAGGATATTCGTGTATTCATCAATGGTCATGATCATGCCCACAACTGTCCATCAATGCGCTACGGCCAATGAGGACTTTTACCACATCATTTGTAACATTACGATCATGATTATATCAAATAATCCCTGGTCATAATCATACCAAGTCCATCTATGCACTACATGCCACATATGACTTTCAACATATTATAAACATGAGGATGATGACAATGATATAAGAATTCAATAAAACAAGTTCAAGGTAAATTTTTAAAGATTTATAATTTAATTTTTCCAGAAATCAATAACGTCCAAATTGTCAACATGATACTATTTTGTGGAGTAAAATTCAAGAATGCTTAGAAGAATATTTCCATGAAAAGATATTGGATAAAGCACAAATATCAATGATATTCTACTAATTTCATGGAGTATAGAAGCCAAAACTTTAACCAACTGAGTATAATAGAATATATTAAACTGCAAATGAATTTTTGCCTGCCATTCGGTAATCCACGTAGACAGATCATTTCCACAATTTAATAAGGAATGAATACAAATGATCATTTACCATGCATGTGGTAGTCCACATAGATAGGTTATTCCAACAGAATAATAAAGAATGAAATAACAGAAGAATTCACCATACATGCGATAAAGCGCACAGACAGGTTATTCCAACAGAATAATAAAGAATGGAATAACAAAAGAATTCTCCAGGCATGCGATAGACCGCACAGACATGTTATTCCAACAGAATAATAAAGAATGGAATAACAAAAGAATTCATCAGGTATGCGATAGACCGCACAGACAGGTTATTCCAACAGAATAATAAAGAATGGAATAACAACCCTTACGAGTATTGAAAGAAAATAACTCTCTTCATGAATACGAAAGAAATAATTCCCCTTATCTTAGAAGAAATTGGATACTGGAATAGTGAGGTAACAGACTTCTCTTCTTCTTTCTCTATATAATAATTGATCTTGTGAGACTTAGTGAATTGGTGAGAATGAAATAAGAATGAGCTTCTATTTATAGGAAAATATAGTTTCGATAATTGAACATTTTGGGGCTCAAAATATTACAGTATAATACCTTCCACTTTTTTAAAATTTTTAATTTAGTCCTGTAAGTATTATCAAACTTGCACCACCTCCCCTAATAGTAAATAATGTGAATTAATAGTTCATTCATGTGACTTAATAGTATAACCATGTGAAAAAACTAATTATAGTATAGTACCTTAATCTATACCTCCATTTTTAATTTAGTCATGCAAGTATTATCAATCTTGCTCTACTCCCCCTAATAGTACATGATTGTGAATCAAATAGTACACACATATGAGCAAATAGTTATAAGCATGTGAAATAATAGTAATTAATTGCTCATTTATCCGATTAATTACCCGATTGGTCAATATAACCTCTAGACATCAATTATTATCAAAATAAATGTCGATTTCCACTAACACTAATAATCCCAACACAATGGAACTATCAATTTCGTCTTTAATCAACACGAACTTATTCATCATTAATATTATAACTCACAATATTTAACAACCAGGCCGTTCCCAGGAAAGAGGGGGCTTTCCGATAAAGATTTCTCCTTATTGGCGCACAATTAGCTGACCAAACCTCTCATTGAAAAAACTTCTAGACATTGTCAATATTGCAATTAATAATATGAATAACTTTGTCCTCTCAATTATTGATTTAACAATAATAAATATTATGCAGATGATACCGTGACAATAATTGAATCAATAATATGAGAGATATGATGCAACAATTACTGTAGCAATAATTGAGTATAACTGAGTGACATCTCACATAAGCATCAATAATCAATACTGGTGCTACTACGCAACCACACCTGACGTATTCTTGTACTTTTACCACGGGTAGTTCAACGGTTTAACTAAGAAAGCGTTCGCCGTTATTTTTATAAAAGACAATTTTGTCATTTTCTAACTATGACAATACTTCCGTTGTGGGGTCCACCAATGATTGTGCCATCGTACAAATATTCCCTGTTAAAACAAATATTCTCCAGCCAATCGAATATTATATAACCACTTGCTTACTTTGCAAAATTTGTAAATAATACCCACAACTATAACATTATATCAAATCCACACCATAATATTCAAAAATATATTTCGAGAAAAATTAATCTTTATTCATAAAAGTTCTGTATCCGCCTTTGGTGCTACTGTCCCAGCTGGACTTGACTTTGGTGCACGACAAAAAATCGGGCTAGGTGACCTTCTTTCCACAATTGTAACATGCTTTGGATCGCATCACGCAGTTTGATCGATATTTCCTTCCCTCGCATTTGAAGCATACAATTGGTGGTTGTTCTCCTTCCTTGAAAACGGGTGTTAGTGCTGCTGTCTTTCCATCGTTGTTGAACATTCTCTTCTTGAAATTTCCACTCCTATTATCTTGGCCATGATTATCACCGAAGTGGTTACCATTCTTGGCATGATAATTTCCCCCACGATGGTTATCATTGTTCCGATGGTCGTTGCCACCGGTACAATTATTATCATGTTGTTGCTCGTTATCCTTTCATTGGGCTGGCTCATTATCGCGCTCCAATAACTGAGCCCTATTCACTATATCTGAATATAAACAAAGTTTGTGAGAAATGAGGTATTGACGTATATCGGGTTTCAAAACTTTTAGAAATATTCGCGTCATTCGCTCCTCATTATCGACCAAATGGGATGCAAACCGGGATAGCTCCGCAAATTTAGCCTCGTATTGCGACACAGTCATATTGTTTTGCTCCAACTTGATAAACTCCACCTCCTTTATGTGATGAATACTTTCGAGAAAGTACTTGTCATTGAACAACTCTTGGAACTTCTCCCAAGATATCTTGAGTGCGTCAGGCTGGGTACATTTTACAGATTCCCACCAATAATCTACCTCTTCACGCAACATAAAGGTGGCAAATGGAACCTTTTTCTCCTCGGAGCATCCCAAGACATCAAATATCTTGGTGATCTGCTTCAACCACGTCTCCGCCTTAAGAGGTTCTGACTTTCCCAAAAACTCCAACGGTCCCAGCTCCTTGAACAGCTTAGCGATGACCATCCGAGAGTTGCCAGTGTTTCCTCCTGCATTTTGAACAGGAGTTGCTCTCGCCTGATGTTGCATGAATTGCATAAAGCCTTTGAACATCCCATCGTTCGCACATGGTCCTGAGGATTATTGTCTTCCTGTTGCACATTATTCTGAGTATTGATCGTTGGTGACTCAACGGTCTCATGTGCTTCATTTCTTATCTCAACATTTTCGGATGCCATTTTTAAATATTGCCACAAAACAAGGGTTAATTAACATATCACATATCATTCCTATACTCTGACCGACCAATTAAAAACCAAATAAACTTAGGTAGGTCATACTAGCGAAGAAATTCACCGTCTCTCCCCTCCTAGTTCTTGTCTCACATCTTAGCCAGGGATCATATCCCTAAGCTTTGATAGCAAATGTGACGCCCCCAAAATAGGTATACATCACCAATCTTACGTCGCCAAATATGTAACGCCCGAGAATTTCGAATTATCAATGAATTAAGTTTTTATTTGATTATGTGGATTAAATAAATTTTATTGAGGTATTATATGAGTAAGATGTTCGAAGGTCGTTGTATGACCTAGAATGTGTAGATGTGGTTAGTATTTTGGCTTTGTGCTAAAATTAATTGTTGTGAATTATCAAGACGAGAACGAAGGTTTTCTGAGATTATTTGCGTAAAATAACTATTTATCCGATGACGTTCGGAGATAGGGTTTGAGATTCTGAGAAACGCGTAATGTTAGAATATTACGATATTATGGAATATCAAATAATATTTCTGTTATGGCAAATGAAGTTTTCACCTGCGGACTTAAAACCTAAGGGTTTGTGAAAGAGGTTTCCGAAAGGGAAATGTAATGCGTATAGTCGTTTCGATTATTATACGTAAGGAATATGAGTATTATACTAGTATGTATACTGAGTATGATATGAAGAATAATCTGACGATAATATCTGAATGTTATATGAATATTATACGAAGAGAATACGTGAATAATACGCATAGAATACGAATCGTATTATTAGAATATGAGTTAAGGATTTTATACAATCCAATTGGACTTGGATTAATAACAAGCTCAATGAATTAAGTATACAAGACCAAGTCAAGGCCCAATATTAGATTGGTTAAAGCCCAATGTTTATTAATGTCAAGCCCAATCCAAAAATTAACCGCGGGTCGAACCGATGGGTCAAGGGATGGGTAAAACCCATGGGGCAACCCATGGGCAAGGTGGGCCAGCCACTTGATGGCCAAGCAAAGTGTCACTTGGTCTCCAAGTATTTTGCTTGGTGACAAAGTTGTAAATAAGTGAGGAGGTGGTGAATTGGACAATTTTGCCCCTCATTTAGTTTTCTATAAATAGAAAGCTAAGAGTTGGATTTTTTTTGTTTTACAAAGTTTGTTCAACATATTTGAGAGAGAGAAAAGAGCTAGAATCCTATAATCTTTCTATTTCCAAGCAAACCAAAAGACGTTTATCAAGAACGTTAACAACTTCAAAGGTAAATTCCTATAAATCATAATCTTCATCCTTTTCATTTTCTTTCTCATAGAAGAATCGTAGATGAGTGGAGAATGTTTATAGAGAAGATATAAGAATGCCTTTTAATGACCAAATCATCGATAGGTCATGACCAAATAGAAATCGTAAGTGTTTACGTGAGTTAAAACCATAGAAAGTTTTGAAAGTTAACTTAGTTATTATTGAACGTTTTGGAAACCGTTGTAGCTAAGATATGTGCATCTTGATTGGTTAGGATTTAGATATGAAGTCCATGGAGTATTCCATGTGATTTGGCTTAGAGAACATTAGTAACGAAGTTATTGCGGATTTTGCGGAAATAGACGTTAAACGTTGAAAATGCATAAAGTCCGGATTAGAGGTCAAAAGTTGTCGTGTGACTTGAAAACGTTAGTTTCCAATGTCAACATGTGAGATAAGGTAATTAAGAGTTGTTAGTGAAGGAATCGTTGCATTCTGACTTATAACAAAGAAAACGAGTATTGAACGGGCGAAAACGTTAAACGAACGCTTAAAAACGAACTTAAAGATGAATTCCGAGTTAACGGATTCATATATATGAAATTCTTATATGAACATGTAAAGGATGTAATTCCTGACTTGTAGGAATTCGAATGGGTCAATTCGGATATAAAACGAACAAATTAGGAAGCTGGGAGTTTCGTTAAGAAACCAAATCGATTTTAGCTAATCGGTGCCGCAGACTTAGCGTGCGTTGCTAAAACCAAGATAAAGTGGTGAAAGTAATGCATTGCTGGACTTCCTACCGAGTACCATGCTAACTTGTGCATGCAAATACCACTATATAATAAAAAGGATGCCTTGCTACGGCGGTGGGAAAAAAGTTAACCAAGTTAGGTTTAGGTCCATTTTGAATGTAGACCTAAAGTAAGATGTTAAAGGTACTTAAAGTACATAATTAGAGTTACTTTAAAACACTTATAAGATGTTAATGTAAGAAGAATGGGTAAGGTTTAATGGAAATTAAACGAAGAACACAAATACGTAATGAGTGAACCGTGAACGACGTTCAACATTGGTAATTAACCATTAATGATCGAATGTCGGCTAAGGTCGTAAGAACGTTAATAAAACGTAACGAAGTATAGAAAGTCGAATCGACTTTAATAACGGAGTTAAAATAAGTAAGACATAGAAGAGAAAGAAGTTGGTTAGAACCGTATAGTGAGTTGTTTGATAACTAATTACAGTGTGCTATGTGAATGTATCATGTAGATCCTGTAAAGACTGAGAATAGTTGGAATATATATTTGAAGACACTTGAAGGCAAGTCATTCTTAACTCTTGTCTGACCTTCGTGTTAGCCAAGTTTTTATGTAATGCATGATATACAATGCATGAATGGTAAATAGAAAAGAGTCGATGCCTATTTTATCCGGGCTAGACAAGTATTGAAGGATAGATTGAATTGGTTACAAATGCATTGATATAGAATCATTAACGCTTATCCTATGCCAAGTATTTGGTACGGATGAGAAGGTAAGTTTGTCTATAAACAAACAAAAGTATTTTCATCGATTATTCGATGGGCACGCGAGGTTGCCAAATGTTAAACGTAAATACGTTTAACGTAAGAGTGTTGATCAACATAGAGTACAATAGGTGATCACCTAGAAGTGCTCGTAAGTAAAGGCGAATTGGATGGCCTTAGTGCCGGATATCCTTTTCAAGTATGAAAACGAAAAGAGTATGTTCATGGTCTATTGACCGGTTCATCATTCCTAAGCTATTATATATACTCTGGAATTGTTGTAGTAGAAGTATTAGTCAAATGTTTCAGGATGCTTAGTAAATAATTGTTTTGATATTGATATAAAACATGTACTTACTGATGTGATATTCATATGTTTCGTTGTTAAGACTTGCTGAGCTAGTTATGCTCATTCTTGCTTGAACCATATGTTTACACATTTAAAGTTTAAACTAACCGAGAGTTCTATGAGAGATAAAGGCAAGGCTATGATGGACAATTAATCGTCCTGTAATAGACTAGTATATTTGTATGTAATATACTTATGAAGAACAACGAATGTGTTCGGTTATGAACTTGGGAAAGGATTTATTACAAATGTAATACAAAGATAGTAATTACACTCATTTTGTTGTTATTTCAATGGAATGATTGTATGAAATGTAGTATTGTGGAGCACCATCTATCAGGTTGGAAGATACACGAATTTTGGGGCGTCACAAAATACATGATACAAAATTCAAATATAACTTAATTATACAACAGTCGTGTGAAATATGACAAAACATAATCTAAGAGTTTCAATAAGAATATTGTCATCTAGACAATATCCCCACTCAATGGAGTCCTCATTACATTTATTGTCACACTATTTTATAGAATAGTGTGGACTACTAAAACAACCATCTGGACCGTCAATCCGTTCCCCGACTCATCCCAGCTATATACTCATTTCCTGAAGAGAACCGTGAAAGAAAGGGTGAGCTCAACTAGCCCAGTAAGAAATATTTTGACTAAGATAATGCAGAATAAATTATCCTTAGCATTCAACAGTATAACAACTGATAGAATATAATAGACAACAAGTTTTAGATCAACAACTGCAGCGGAATAAACAATCTATTAGAAGAGTCAAGTAGAGCATAAAATCTATTATCTTCTATGATTTAAAAAGTTTTTCATCAACTTTATCGTTGAGACTCAACTTAATAAATAAAATCGAATCATCCCTGCATCACGACCAAGGATATTCATGAAATCATCAATGGTCATGATTATACCGAATAATCCCTGGTCATAATCATACCAACAACTGTCCATCAATGAACTACAGGCCAATGAGTACTTTCACCATATCATTTGTCACATTACGGTTATGATTATACCGAATAATCCCTAGTCATAATCATACCAAGTCTATCTATGCACGTAAGCCAAAGATGACTTTTATCACAATATAGGCATGAGGATGATGACTATGACATAATAATTCAATAAAACAAGTTCAAGGATAAATTTTAAAGATTTATAATCTAATTTATCAAGATATCAATAACGTCCAAATTGTCAACATGATACTGCTTTGTGGAGTAAAATTCAAGAATGCTCAGAAGAATATTTCCATGAAAAGATACTAGATGAAGCGCAAATATCCAGGATATTCTACTAATTTCATGGAGTATAGAAGCCAAAACTTTAACCAAATGAGTATACTAGTATATATGAAACTGCAAATAGATTTTCACCCGCCATGCGGTAATCCACATAGACAGATCATTTCCACAATTTAATAAGGAATGAATACGAAGGATCATTCACCATGCATGCGGTGAGTCAACACGCAGATGAGTTATTCCAATGTAATAATAAAGAATGGAATAACGGAAGAATTCACCGTGCACGCGATAGATCATGCGCGTAGGCAGATTATTCCAATGGAATAATAAAGAATGGAATAACAGAAGAATTCACTAAGCATGCGATAGACCGCACAAACAGGTTATTCCCACAGAATAATAAAGAATGGTATAACAACCCTTACGAATATTGAAAGAAATAACTTTCTTCATGAATTCGAAAGAAATAATACCCCTTACCTTAGAAGAAAACATGATACTGGAATAGTGAGGTAGCAGACTTCTTTTTTTTCTCTATAATATTTCTCTATAATAATTGCTCTATAGCTTTAATGAATTGGTGAAAAATAATGAAGGAATGAGTTTCTATTTATAGGAAAATATAGTTTCAATAATTGCACATTTTGGGGCTCTAAATATGACAGTATAATACCTCCATCTTTTTCTTCATTTTTAATTTAGTCCTGCAAGTATTATCAAACTTGCACCACCTCCTCTAATAGTAAATCATGTGAATCAATAGTAAATCATGTGACTCAATAGTTCTAAGCATGTGAAAAAAACTAATTACAGTATAGTACCTTCAACTATACCTCCATTTTTAATTTAGTCATGCAAGTATTATCAATCTTGCACCAACTCCCCTAATAGTAAATCATGTGAATCAATAGTACACACATGTGCTCATTTATCCGGTTAATTACCTAATTGGTCAATATAACCTCCAGACATCAATTATTATCGAAATAAATTTCGATTTTCACTAACACTAATAATTCCAACACAATGGAACTATCAATTTCATCTTTAATCAACACGAACTCATTCATCATTATTATTATAATTCACAATATTTAACAACTAGGTCGTTCCCAGGAAAGAGGGGGCTTTCCGATAAGGATTTCTCCTTCTTGGCGCGCAATTAGATGACCAAACCTCTCCTTGACAGAACTTCTAGACATTGTCAATATTGAAAATAATAATATGAATAACTTTGTCGTCTCAATTATTGATTTAATAATATAACATATTATGCGGATGATCTTTGTGACAATAATTGAATCAATAATATGAGAGATATGATGATGCAAGAATCACCGTAGTAATAATTGAGTATAACCGAGTGACTTCTCACGTAAGCATTAATAATCAATACTTTGTGTACTACTATGCAACCACGCCAGATTCTTGTACTTTTTACTACGGGTAGTTCAACGGTTTAACAAGTAAAACTTCTGCCGTTATTTTTATAAAAGATAATTTCGCCGTTTTCTAACTACGACAATACTTTCGCCATGGGGTCTACTAATGATTGTCTTTGTGCATACGGATATTCCCCGACAAAAAGAATATTCCCCACCAAACGAATATTTTATAACAACTTGCATACTTTGCAAAATTTTCACATATCACCCTTAACTTTAACCTTTTATCAATTTAACCATTTACGAAATAAAATAATAATTGTAATAAAATTGAATACTTTCATTTCTTAAATTTCAGGGCCTTACAATAAATATGGAGGGTAATTAAGTCTTTAGCCAATTCAAGTAACTGAGTTAAGACGGAAATCATTTATTCACTTCAACTCAAAAAGTCGGGAGTTTAAATGTAGCTTTACTGACTACAGGTAGTTAAGTGGGAAAGCGCTCAAACCCCAGGTGGTGATATGAACTGTACCCTTAAAAAAAATGAAAAGAGAGTATTCATTTTATAAATAAGACTTTTTTTATACGGGAGATAGTTATGTATTGCAACTTCAATCAATCTATTTCACTCGTTTATATTCTCTCTAAAACTTATACCATTACAATTTAATTATAAAAATATATTTTTTTACATTGACTTAGGAAAGAGTGAGAAAACATTAAAGGGAAGATCTTTACCTAGGGTAGTTTCTGAGTACGGACAAGAGGATCGATCATGTGACGCCCCCAAAATAGGTATAAATCACCTATTCTGAGTCGCCAAATACATGGTACAAACTTCAAATACAAACTTAATTTATACAACTGGTAAGTGTCGTGTAGAATACAACAAAATATAAGCTGTGAGTTTTAATACAAATATTGTCTTCTAGACAGTATTCAAACTCAAAATAAGTCCTCATTACATTTATTATCACACTATTTCATAGAATAGTGAGGACTACTAATTTAAATATCTGGACCGTCACTCCGTTCCCCGACTAGTCCCAGCTATATTCTCATTTCATGAAGAGAACAATGAAAGCAAAAGGGTGAGCTCAACTAGCCCAGTAATAAATATTATGACTAAAATAATGCAAAAAAAATTATCGTTAGCCTTCAACAGTGTTAAACTGATAAAATATAATAAACATCAAGTTTAATTGCAGCGGAACATGCAATCCATTAGAAGAGTTAAGTAGAGCATGATATCTACTATCTTCTGTGATTTAAAAAGTTTATCATCAATTTTATCACTGAGACTAGGGGTGCTCATCTCAGAAAAAACAACCAGCATCAGAAAAAAGCGAGTAATCCCTGCAAGAATCAAAAAATTGAGAAAATCAGAAACCAGCATTGCATCTTAGAATAATCGGTTTTAAATTGGGTTTTGACAAAATTGGTACCGGTTTTTTTGGTTCGGTTTTCAGTTATACCGCAATTATTAAATATTTTTTTTTTATATTAACAATTTTTTTAAAACTAAGAAATGAGACTAATAAATTACATCCTTACAAATAATAATTAGAATTGTTAGTCTAGGAGTATTTAACTATCATAGTGTACTAAATAGTAATTGTAGCTTGAAATTTTTGGTTAATTCTTTTAATGATTGTTAATTTGTTACCTTTTTTTTCTTTTTTTCTGAATTATGTTATTTTATGAGGAAAAAATAAGTTTGTTGGTTTACGTTCAACTAAACAAAGAAAAAGGAACAAAAAAATGTAGTAATTTGTTTTGGGCTTAGAAATAGGAATGTGCTGCTGACTTGGTATTTAACTTGGTTTAAAAACCACAACAGAACCACTAAAAGGTGATTTAGTTTGTTCACGTGAGTAACAACTAATGGGAATGGAAGGAGCTTTACATTTTTTTTCTCCAGTTTTTCGGTATTTACCGAATTCAAAATTTTTATTATCGCTATCGGTACCGAAAAGAATAAAAAAACTGAAAAACCGGTACCGAAAAAACTAAAAGCGAAAAAATCGGTACCGCCGGTATCGGTTTCAACCGGTTCGGTAAAAAACTAAATTTTTTGAACACCCCTAGCCGAGACTCAGCTTAATAAATAATCCATGTGACAACCCGAGAATTTGGATATTTATTAAAATCATAAAATGATGGATTAAGGTTAAATAATAAACCTAGACAGAAAATAAGTGAATGTATTTGACATTTCTGAGAAGGAATTTTATGGATTTAAATTTTTTGTGATGAATTATTCAGGATTAAGTGAATAAGTGTATATGTATCTGTGTATATGGTTTTATGTGTACAATATGTGAATAAGGGTCAATGGTTGACCAGATAAGCTATATTTGTGACAAACCCTAAGTATATATTAAGAACATCAACGTTTAGTTCGTAAACCCTAACAACTGATAAAAAACCCTAAAACCGGTTCTGGAAGCCCTAATTTAATTTCTGGGAATCCGAAACCCTAATTCGGACGTTGAAAACCATAATTTGGGAATTTAAATGCTAGTATAATGCTTAAGCGTTATTAATTATAAACTAATTAGGGAAAACCCTAATGATTTATTTGAAACCCTAATAATTAGAAACCCTAATTATTAGAAACCATAATTTTTGATTGGAAACCCTAATTGCTAAATTAGGAAACTTTAATCTTAATGCTCAAGTCTAAGTAATTAGGAAACCCTAATCTAATTAGGATATCCTAATCTAATTAGGAAATCCTAATTATAATTTAAAAACCCTAATTCTTGGATTATAAACCCTAATGCCCATTTTGGTAAAAACCCTAAGTATTATTTAAAATTTTTAATTAGGATATATCACTACACAAAAAATGGCCTCTAGTGAAGGACAAATCCTTCACAAGACATACTGTTAGTTCCAGTAAGCACAATATAGATCTAGAAGGGGGGGGGGGGTTGAATAGATCCTTTTTATTTCAAATACTTTTCTCGTTTATTTTGTATTGCTAATGATTTAGCATATGACAAACATAAGAATCTTTTCAAGCACATCGGAATAAATAAAAGATCCCCTTTATTGATATATCCATAATCATATATACATTGTTCTTAGAGTTAGTTCGGTTGTAAGCAGTTAAAACATGCATAGCAGTTATAGCAGTTAATGTACATAATGTAAATGACATAAAGTAAAAGACACATGGGGTTTTAAGTGGTTCAGAGACTCAAGCTCCTAATCCACTCTTCTGCTTTCAATTAGCGAGATTTCCACTAAGGAAAGCGCAAGACGAATCACTAAGATTCCTTCAAGGCCGAGAGCCTTGGGACTTGATTCACTAAGAACTCTTCAAGGCAGTGACCTTGGAACTTCTCTAGTTCTCTAGGAACTCTTCAAGCCCAACAGGCTTGGAACTTCATTTAGTCCCTCCCGAAAATGACCCCTCAGGCCCTGGCTTCTTGTTGTTGAGTTATTTGTTTGTTGGAGTTGGTGCTGAGCTGCTAAGATGTCTTTGTGCTCTGAACATCTTTTGTACTTAGCAGCTTGGCATGATCATCCTTGAAGTGCAGTTGAGTGTTGCATGATGCTCAGCTTCTTCAATTACTCAACCTCTTCTGATGATCCCTTGATGACCTGCCTTGAAGATCATTCTTCTTGATACTTGATGGCTGCACATGATGGGTTTCTAAGATGACTATAAGTTCTTCTGCTAGGTACTTAGAAACATTCTCATGCTTGCCACCATGATGGCGTTGTTGATCTTCTTTCTTGGTACTTGATGCCTTCTCATGATGGACTTGTTCAGATGACTGTAGGCACTTCTCTATAGTACTTAGAGTCTTCCCATGATGGACATCAAGAGAACATTGATGCTCTTTTTTTTCTCGGCAGTTCAGAACACTCTTCTTGTAGTAGAACTCTCACTTCTACATTATAGAACTCTCACTTCTACTTCTTTCTTTTTATGTCTCTAAGTGTTCTTGGTGGATCGTAGAGTGAGCCTTCAAGCCTTCATTGGTCACTCACTATTTACGTTGGTTAGATCAGTCCACTGGCGAAGCTATGCTTAAAATGTGGAGTCAATTGACCCCACTCAATTTTTGAAATCACTTAATTTTTCTTTTACCCCACTCAATTTTTGACCCCACTCAATTTTTTTTAATTAAAGATAGCCAAGTGCCAGAATCCAAATAAGCAAAAAAGAGGTGGAGGAGGAATATTGGTGGTAAAATCGTAAAAGCAAAGGGAAAAAGAGGAGGTATGCAAAGCTCATCAATTCCAACGCCCACCTCCTACTGACCTACTACTATGCCCAAGATTGAAGATGATGGTAACCCTCGTTTCGTAATCTTCATTCACATGGCCAATGTTCGTACTCTTTCTCTCTCTTTATTCCTTTTATTATTAATTTCAATGTCAAAATTCGTTCATCTATGTTGTTGACTACTTTCAATTTCTAGAAATTAGCTTGGTATTGGCGTTGATGCACCCTCTTTTTATGCTTTTTGACTCCTACCCCTTTGGATTATTTTCTTAGTTTAGTTACAATTTAATACGGCTATTTTCCTATTTGGATTTTTAATTTTTAATGTTTCAATTGTTGACAGTGGTTACATTAGCCTTAACCCTAAATCTCATACTGTGACTCTCTTGCAGCCTTGTGCCTTTACAGGTAACAAAAATTACTCTCTCTTCAATTTCTCCAACCTCAGTTTTGTTTTTAGAAATCAATTGTAATTTCCCCCTTTTGTTAGTATTATTAAATTGGATATTTGGATGCATTTGTCCCTTTTTAGCAAAAGTTGAGTTCATGAAATTGGCACAACTTTGTTTTTTGTTGTAATTAAGTTCATAATATCTTTAATTCTTTAAATAGCCAATATGGACAAATTTGTATTCAAAAAAGCTTCTGCATTTGAAGAATCATGTTCTAATAAAAATCAGAAAAAGGATGATGAAAAAGTATATTTGGAAAATCTTGAAGCAGACCCTGGGTTGCAAAAGAAAATATCAAAGTATCATCCAAATATTCAAGATGAAGTAAGAAGAGCATTCATGCTAAAGGGTCCTTGTCAGCCTCTCAAACATAACTTCCCACAAACTCGAATTGGGGGATTATTACGTAGATTTAATCCTTCTTGGTTTAAAGAATATGGAAATTGGTTGGAGTATAGCATAGCTATTGATGCAACATTTTGTTCATGTTGCTATCTATTTAGGCCGGGCACTGGAAAACAAGTGGGTGGTGATTCTTTCATTGCTAACGGCTTCACAACATGGAACAAGAAATAGATATTTGATATTCATGTTGGAGGGCCTAATAGTGCTCATAACCAAGCTTGGAGTAAATGTCAAGATTTAATGAAACCAAAGCAAAACATTCAGAATATTTTTGTTAAACAATCCGAACAAATGAGACTTGAATATCGAATTCGCTTAAATGCATCACTTGATTGCATAAGATTTCTTTTACATTAAGGGTTATCCTTTCGTGGTCATGATGAAGATGAGGATTCATGTAATAGAGGAAATTTCTTACAGCTTCTACAATTTCTTGCTAATCACAATGAAAGTATCAACAATGTTGTGTTGCAAAATGCTCCAAAAAATTTGAAATTGGTGTCAAGTGTTATTCAGAAAGATATTATCAATTGTATTGCAGTAGAAACTACCATTGCTATCATTAGTGATATTGGAGATGATGTGTTTGCATTATTAGTTGACGAGTCTCGTGATATTTCAATCAAAGAACAGATGGCCATAGCTTTACGCTATGTGGATAGAAAGGGATGTGTTGTTGAATGTTTTGTTGGTATAGTTCATGTTACTAGTACCACTGCTTCATTGCTTAAAGAAGCAATTGCGACCTTTTTCTCAAGTCATGGACTATGTTTATCAAGAATACGTGGTCAAGGGTATGAAGGAGCCAGTAACATGCGAGGTGAATTTAATGGTCTCAAAACCTTAATCATGAATGAGAATTCTTTTGCATTTTATATCCATTATTTTGTTCATCAACTCCAATTAACTATTGTAGCTGTTGCTAGTAAGCATAAACACATTACTTTATTTTTAACAAGGTTTCTGAGTTGTTAAATGTGGTTGGAGCATCATGCAAGCGTCAAGATAGTCTTCGAGAGAAAGAAGCTGCTAGAGTCGAGAAATCATTGAAGAATAATGAAATTCGAAGTGGGAAAGGCTTGCATCAAGAAACTAGTCTTAAACGGGCAGGCGACACATGTTGGGGATCACATTATGAGACACTTTTGAACTTGATTTTTATGTTCTCCTCGGTGATTGATGTACTTGAGGAGGTTTCAGATGATGGTTTGGTATACCAACAAAAAAGTATTACTTTTGGTTTATTAGAGTCATTGCAATCATTTGGTTTTGCATTTGATCTAATATTGATGAGAAAGATATTGGGAATTACAAATGAATTATCACAAGCATTGCAAAGAAAGGATCAAGACATTGTAAATGCTATGGAATTAGTTAAAGTGTCTAAGCAACTCTAGCAACCCTTGATCTTTGAAGCTCTAGGTGATTTATACTTCTTCCCAATCTTCCCGTTGGAAAGTAACCGTTGAAAGCTCTTTGAATTTCTTCGCAGATGTCGAGTTGTTTGGTGCAGACTGCAGATGTGACATATCATGACTTTCTAACACTGCAGTCTACTGTTTCACCTACCCCGTCAGAGATGTCACTTTTATGTCTTAGGCAGATCGAAGACTTTATTTCCTCCTTTTGATTTCTCGATCAAAGGTTGTCCTTTTGCATCGATGCTCTCAATAAGCTCTTATCCAAATATCAACCTTCAGATTGAACCGTTGTCAATGCTTCAATCTTCAGCTGTTCAAACTCTACGATTCTGATGCATATCATCTTGGACCTGATTGTAGTGTCTTGTTGACTGGTAGAGACAACACTACGATCTTGAAGAGTGTTGATTGGATCTTCAATGTAGAACACCTTTTCCTTCTCTTGGGCAGTGCTTCAACACTTCTGTTTTCCTCAACAGCTCTTAGATACTGTTGGCTTAACTTCTTTGTTCTGGTCCCTTCTGAATATCAAGACACTTCAGATTTGTGGCGTGTCTAACTCGCTTTCTCCTTATGATCTCCCGTTCACTTATCATCAAGGGACTGACCCAATGCTTAATCAGTTTAGCCTTGTTCTTTAGAGGCTGACCAGTGTCTCTGTGTATACTACATCAGTTCTTTGTTTGTTTGGCAAACACTACGATCTTGGATATCTACAAGATCGTTGTCATCTTATCACATGACAGCTACTACACCTGCTGACTTTCCGTAGTCAGCTACTGAAGTCTTCTTATGATCATCTTGTGGAAGACTTCATCTCGAATGGCTTCACAACTCAATCTGGATGCTGATTAGGTTGGTGCTTAGATCTTCTGTTAGCTTGTATGCCATTCGTTGAGTGCTCTCTGGTTTCCTTCAGGTGGGATGTATCTATGCAGCTTAGACCAGAGGCTTCATTTTTTTAGATATTCTGGGAGTGCTCATTTGTTGAGAATCTTATTTGTTCTATGATTCTTCCTTGGCATTGTGAGCACATCTTTTGAAGTCTAAGTTCTACACTCTACGATTCAGCTTCGGCTATGCAGACACTACAGCTTCGAGATCAGATGTTGACACTCTACAATTTTTGTTGTTGTGTTCGTTGTCTTCATCTGATCTTGCTCGACTACGATCTCTACCTCTGATATGATCAGTAGAATCTATGACTCTGAGTGTAGTCTATGATTCTTGACTTGGCTTTGGCAGATGCTTGGTCGGCTCATAGGCAGGCTGTCTCTACGATTCTGAAAATGACTTCCTCAATAGACTACGGCCCTGAGGAAGTTCTCCTCGACACACTATGATCCTTCCTCGTCTTTCCAAGTAGTCTATGAACTCCAAGATCTACTATCTTGCAGACTACGATTCTGCCTTGATAGCTCTCGAGTTTTCCTTGACTCTTCTGGCAGACTACTATTTTTGGTACAGTGCTCGACGATCAGACAAGCCTATCTATTACATCATTAGATCAACCTAACATGCTTGATCTTTCTATATTTATAGTCCTTGTACATCATTTCTTTTTAAGGAATTTAAAAAGCTGTTTTGCTTATTTAGGATCAACCTAACACATTTGATCAATTCATTCTAAGTCCTTGTACATATGTTTCAATTGTCTAAAAAAGGACTTTACAACTTTTCTTAATGCAAGCATACTTGCATATTCATTCATATATATATATATATATATATATATCATAATCAAAATCATATGTAAATAGGAATAATATTTACATGCTTATTCCTTACAATCTCCCCCTATTTGATTATGACAAAAAAAAATAAGTGCATATGCATGTTATGAAAGAATCTTATATACAGTGAGCAGCTGTATTTCTAAAACAGATAATCATGAATGTCATTTATAATGATGTGAAATTTAATACATTGACATTTTACATCCTGGATCCAGAACATACCTAACTAGTTAGAGATGTACCTCTTTGGCGTAAGAACCCAAATTATTAATAAATGAAATTTATTTTCCTCTATTTATTATTTTGAAATAGTAAGGGTTGATTTGATTAATGTGGATAGTTATGGGTAAAATACACAAATATTTGAATAAGCAAGTGGTTATAAAATATTCATTATCGTCGGGGAATATTCGTTTTGGTCGTGGAATATTAAATCTTTGTCGGGGAATATTAAATACGACGGTATGTGATCTTTTATGGGCCCCATGCGAAAAGCGATTGGATGAAAGAAAGCGACAAATATAAGTTGTTTATAAATAGCGGCGTAGTTATTACAGATTATCTTTGTTGGAATATACGGTGGTTAAAACACACTAATACGCGTTGTTGAGCAGTAGCTGCGGTATTGCACCAATTATTGATTCTTACGTGAAGGCACTACTCGATAATTATTACTGATAATTCTTATTCGAGTATTTTATTTTATTGATTGATAATTCTTTGCATTGATATTTTATATTCTTGTTGTTTGATAAATTGTCATTTACGGTATTTTCCATTATCGAGACAATAATTCATATTATCGAATAATATTATTAGAAAACATTATTGGCGATGTCTAGAAAGTTACATCTAAGGAGAGGTTTGGTCACCTAAATTGCTTGCCAGCCGATGAGAGATCCTTATTGGAAAGCCCCTCTTTCTGAGGAGCGGCTTTGGTTGCCCGATCTTGTGATTCTGTAATATTATTTGTGAATAATTAATTATTGATTTATATGATGAGGAAAATATTGATTTTATGTGGATATAGATGGAGAAAATTTTTAATGTGACAATTGTTGAAAATTAATATTTTATCTTTTTACGATAAAATAATTCATTTAAATATATTATTTTAATAATATATTAACGGTGATATTTTATAATGAATGTGGGATATATGAGTATATGAGGAGGAAGAGTATTTTTGTGGCATTAAATGTTTAACACATATTTTGTGTGTTGGTGGACCACAATTATTGATAGAAATTTGATTATAGCTTTGTAAAATCGCCCGTTTGTGGATTTTGGTTAATTTACATTTGGAATTTGGAAAAACTTTCTTACGCAAAGTTGTAGATAATGGAATTTCCTATGGAAAGTCATGTGTTTCAATTTTTACGATAAAAGAGCTATTTATTATGAATTATTGAAGTTCAAAGTTCGAAATAATTGATTTTTGGAAGTTTTAATTGTTTTAATTAACAAAAACGTTTTTTTTAGATTGTGTGAGCCTCATTTTACATGTGTTAGGTTCTTTGATTTCAGATTCTCAAAGGTGGGCGTAGACAAATTTTTATAAATATATTATTATATTAAATTTTTACGCTTTGGTGTTCTAAGCATTTTTCTATAAATAGGGTCTTAGGTTAGAATTGAAAATCACACGAAGCTGAAGTTTTCTCTCTCTATATTATCGAGCGTATTCTTGTGAGTATTTTGAGTATACTTTGAGTATTGCTATCACGGTCTGAGTTCAAGTCATAGCTTTATATCAGGTGTTTTAACTAAATCTTGTCTTTTCGAGGTAAGGGATGTTATTTTATTCGAAAATGATATTATTTCTTCAATATCATTATCTTTGAAATATTGGTTGGAAATTTTTATCAAATTTGGAACTTTTTCATGTCGGGGTTACTTATTCATGAGTTACTTATTAACGAGTTACTATTCATGAGTTACTATTCACGAGTTTCTTATTCACGAGTACTATTCATAGAAGCGAGCGTGAAGATGTTTTTTGTGAAATTTCTATCTTTTGGTGTCGGAGTTACTATTCACGTATCTGGCTTTATTCACGTATCGCCCTTATTCACGAATACGGCCACTATTCATTAGAAAAATAAAATTTCTTCTTTTTGTCCAAAATATCTATTATGGATACTAGCTTTGATTGTATCCATGTTTTGATCATTCTTGAATTTTACTTCACTCGATTACTTATGAAGTATTTTTGAACTTGGATTGTTTAAAATACGAATCCTTAATATTGTTCTTTTGTTTTCTTTGGATTCGTTTTCTTTAAAATATTTTTCATCATCCTCGGTCCTAAATGATGATATTCTTGAATATCTTTGGCTGTGTAGTAAAGATGAATGATTTCTTGATGAATATCTTTGGCCCGTAGTGCGAAGATGAGCAGTGTTGAGATGAACATATTGGTGATTAATATCTTTGGCCGTAGTGCAAAGATGAGCAGTGTTTAGATGAACATGACCCGGTGATGAATATCTTTGGCTGTAGTGCAAAGATGAATATTTGATTCGAGATATATATTGATTGATGTTCTGAGGGGATAAAATATCGACGATGAACTTTTAAATTCATATATAGAAGATAGTAGTTTGCATTCTCTACTTAACTCTTCTAATGAATTATTATTTTCAATTGCGATTATTGATTTAAAATTTGGTTGTCTATTGTATTCTATTAGATTTTTCCTGTTGAAGACTAACGATAATTTGTTGTATATTATCTTAGTAATAATATTCTTCTTGGGCTAGTTGAGCTCACCCTTTTCCTTGTTGTTCCATTTTTCTTCTCGGGAGGCGAGAATGTAGCGAGTATTAGTCTAGTGGGGTATGGAATGAAGGTTCTAGAGAGAGTTGTTTAGTAGTCCTCACCATTTTTGTAAAATAATGTATAAATAATTATGATGAGGATTTATTTGGGTATGTATATTATCTAGAAGACAATAATTGTATTTAAACTCACATGATATATATGTTGTTGTATTTTACGACAAATGTATTAATAAAGTTGTAGTTATTTTACGTACCATGTATTTGGCGACTCGAGAATGGGTTGGATGGAATGGACCTATTTTGGGGGCGTCACGGTTGGTATCGAGCTTAGGGATATGATCTCTGGCGGAGATCGGGGAGCCAGAACTAGGAGGGAGAGGCGAGTAAATCCTTCGCTAGTGTGTCTACTAAGCTTATTTGTTAGTTGGTCGAGTATATAGGGATATTATGTGATATATTGATTTCCTTAATTAACCCTTGTTTTATGACGATATTTGAGAATGTCATTTGAGAATATTATGATTGGAGTAAATGAGGTAGTGGAGATGCTGTCTTTACCAGCGAGGAGAGCGTCTGACAGTGGCAATGTACCTCTATAAAACAACACCTTGCGAGATGATGATGCGAGGGGATGTTTAGAAGCTTTTTGCGAGTTCATGCAAAATCAGACGAGGAGACTTCGTGTTCAAAATCTGAGGAGGAAATGATAGCAATTCACGGGTTGTCACTGACCAAGCGATTCAAAGAGTTGGGACCACGAGAATTTAAGGGAAAGCGGATCCGATCATGGCGGAAACATGGGTCAAACAAATTACAAGATATTCGATGTCTTGGGATGCATAGAGGAACAGAAGGTTCCATTCGCTACCTTTATGTTCCGTGGTGGCGATTCTTGGTGGGAATCGTGAAGCGTACCCATCCAATTTGCTTTCGGCATGTCGTGGGAGAGCGTTTGAAAGCAGTTCGATGACAAGTACTTCCACGAAAGTATTATCATATGAAGGAAGTGGAGTTTATTAGGCTGGGCGAGAATAACATGGCGGTGTCCCGTGTCGAGGCGAAGTTCGCGGAGTTATCGAGTTTGCACCTCATTTGGTGGAGAATGAGGAGCGTATATGCGGATGTTTACGAGAGGTTTGAAAACGACATACGTCGGTATCTCATTTCATAAATTTTCTCTCTATTCGGATGTTGTCAGCGAGGGCTCGGTTGTTAGAGCGAGATAACGAAATACGTTCAACCGAGGGACCATAACGAGGATCATCTAGAAGATAGCGGTCATCGAATAACGATAACCGGCGGAGAAAGAAGAATACGGACAAAGCGGTAACCACTACGGTGGTAATCGTGGCCGTGAAAATAGAAGAAGCGAGTCGGGAGGAGATTTTAAAAAGAGGAGATTCAACAACGACCATGTGAAGCGTCGGCGCCGATGTGGCAAGCTGGTTCGAGGAGAGAAAGACCACCGGTCGTATGTTACAAATCTTGGAAAGAGGGACATATCACCCAAAGCGCCTAGCAGCAGTTTAAGGTATGCTATAATTGTGGAAAAAAGAAGGACATATCGCTCGAGATTTATGCGGTATCGAAACCGATCCGGCGGGAATGGTGACTCGAAAAGGATGTCGGAAAAGTCAAAGTCAGCGGTTCTGGAAGAAGCGTTTGTCGTGGCCGGTCAAAATCGAGAAACGAACGAAGTTAACGCGGGTTAGTTAATTATAAATTCTTGCGAAGTTTATACCTTACTGAATCTGGGATTCTACCCATTCTTTTATCTCTCTTGCTTGCGCTCAGCGTTTGAACTTGACTACGGAGAAATTAGACTTTGACCTATTTATGGAGAACTCAGTTAGGAAGAAACTTTCATTACATCCGTTGTTTAGAAATCTTGCTTGATTCGGGTTGGCACTATCACATTTACTGTTAACCTTATTTCTATAGAGATATTTGCTTTTGATGTGATTTTAAGGTTAACTACTCATCATTGCGAAATTGATTACTTTCGTAAGGTTGTTAGTTTTCATATTCTAAGCAACTTTGTTATTGAATTCAAGCAATCAAACCATTGTAGTCAAACATTTTCATATCAAGCCATGAAGTCATTCGTTTATTACGGATGTCGAGTTTTCTTAGTCCATGTTATGGATTTGAATAAAGACACGTCGATTTGAATAATATTCTGTTGTTATTGATTTTTCTGGCGTATTTCTGAAGAATTTCTTGGCTTACTCCCAAAGCGATATTAAATTTTGTATCGACTTTGAACCGGTACAAAACTCATTTCTAAAATCTCATATCGAATGGCTCTATTGAACTTGAGGAGTTAAAAATTCAACTATAAATTTGGTACTGAGCCTTTATCTGGTGACTTCCTTTGTGGAATGCAAAGCCGGACTCTCGTAGGGGACACCATATTCATGCGATAGTAAAGCGATAGGTGTCATTGTAGCGTCTTATCAAGGTTGGGATATGAGTCGAGTTGAGAACAACCTAAGTCGGTAATCGAAATCGTAGCTTTCTAGGCTTAGTTGGTTATTATCGGAGATTCGTTGAAGGATATTCTCGAATCGCTATTCCATTCTTGGTGACTCGTAGAGATACAAAATTCGAATGGAGCGAGGAATGTGGGAAGAGCTTGAAGAACTCGAGAGAGACTCATTTTGACACATGTTACGACCATGCCATCCTGGAAAAGCGAGCGTGGTAGGTGGCGTGTTGAGTAGAAGATCGTATACAAATCTGAGTACGATATTGTCAAAGACTCATTTCAGTATAATTTACAAATAATAGAGATGGAGATGAAAACTCTAGGTACCCACGTGATGATATCTGAGTATAATCGACTTTAATCGATAAAGTTAAAGGCATTCAAGCTACTACATGACGGGTGATGAATTTGAAGAAGGAGGTGCAAGAAGTTGTTATTTCAAAAGAGAGAATCGGTGAGGTGAGGAAAGCTCAAACCTTGATTTATTAATCCATTTGAAATTCTCGATCGAATAGGGCGTGGCCTATAGACTCGTTTTACCGCCAAGTATGGCGTGTTCATAACGTTTTTCACGTATCGATGTTACGTAAATATGTGGACGACCCGAACCACGTCATTGAGTTAAAGCCGGACGAGATAGTAGAAGACTTAACGTCTGAGGAGGTACTGTCAAGATCTTGGAGAGGAAAGAACATGTCCTATGTCTGGGGGGTTATACCACAAGTTAAAGTTTTGTGGAGAAACCATCTTATTGAGGAAATGACACGGGAGTTGGAAGCGGAAATGAAAGCGAGGTATTCTCATCTTTTGAAACACAGTCGTCACGTCGATTTCGAGGACGAAATTTCATAAGGAGGGAGGTTGTAAGACCCCAAATTATTAATAAATGAAATTTATTTTCCTCTATTTATTATTTTGAAATAGTAAGGGTTGATTTGATTAATGTGGATAGTTATGGGTAAAATCACAAATATTTGAATAAGCAAGTGGTTATAAAATATTCATTATTAATCGGGGAATATTCGTTTGGTGTCGTGGAATATTAAATCTTTGTCGGGGAATATTAATGCTGACATGGCCTTGATCTTTTATGGGCCCCATGCGGAAGCGATTGGATGAAGAAAAGCGACAAATATAAGTTGTTTATAAATAACGGCGTAGTTATTCACAGATTATCTTGTTGGAATACGGTGGTTAAAACACACTAATCTGGCGTTGTTGAGCAAGTAGCTTTGCGGTATTGCACCAATTATTGATTCTTACGTGAAGGCCTTTACTCGATAATTATTACGATAATTCTTATTCGGTATTTTATTTTATTGATTCAATAATTCTTTGCATTGATATTTTATATTCTTTGTTGTTTTGATAAATTGTCATTTACGGTATTTTCCATTATCGAGCAATAATTCATATTATCTGAATAATATTATTAGAAAACATTATTGGCGATGTCTAGAAAGTTTACATCTAAGGAGAGGTTTGGTCACCTAATTCTTGTAGCGATAAGGAGAGATCCTTATTGGAAAGCCCCTCTTTTCTGAGGAGCGGCACTGGTTGCGATCTTGTGATTCTGTAATATTATTTGTGAATAATTAATTATTGATTTATATGATGAGGAAAATATTGATTTTATGTGGATATAGATGGAGAAAATTTTTAATGTGACAATTGTTGAAAATTAATATTTTATCTTTTTACGATAAAATAATTCATTTAAATATATTATTTTAATAATATATTATGGTGATATTTTATAATGAATGTGGGATATATGAGTATATGAGGAGGAAGAGTATTTTTGTGGCATTAAATGTTTAACACATATATTTTGTGTTGGTGGACACAATTATTAATAGAAATTTGATTATAGCTGTAAAATCGCTCAGTTTGTGGATTTGGTTAATTTACATTTGGAATTTGGAAAAACTTTCTTACGCAAAGTTGTAGATAATTGAATTTCCTATAAAAAAGTGGTGAGTTTCAAATTTTTTCTGATAAAAGAGCTATTTATTATGAATTATTGAAGTTCGAAGTTCGAAATAATTGATTTTTGGAAGTTTTAATTGTTTTAATTAACAAAAACGTTTTTTTAGATGTTTGTGGGCCTCATTTAACATGTGTTAGGTTCTTTGATTTCAGATTCTCAAAGGTTGGCGTAGACAAAATTAATATATATATTATTATTATATTAAATTTTCTGCTTTGGTGTTTCAAGCATTTTTTCTATAAATAGGGTCTTAGGTTAGAATTGAAAATCACACGAAGCTGAAGTTTTCTCTCTCTATATTATCGGCGTATTCTTGTGAGTATTTTGAGTATACTTTGAGTATTGCTATCTGGTGCAAGTTCAAGTCATAGCTTTATATCAAATTGTTTTGACTAAATCTTGTCTTTCGAGGTAAGGGATGTTATTTTATTGGAAAATGATATTATTTCTTGATATCATTATCTTTGAAATATTGGTTGGAAATTTTTATCAAATTTGGAACTTTTTCATATCGGGGTTACTATTCATGAGTTCTTATTCACGAGTTACTATTCACGAGTTACTTGATTCTTATTCACGAGTACTTATTCATGAGCGTGAAGATTTTTTTGTGAAATTTCTATCTTTTGGTGTCGGAGTTACTATTCACGTATCTGACCTTTATTTCACGTATCGACATTTATTCACGAATATGACACTATTCATAGAAAAATGAAATTTCTTCTTTTTGTCCAAAATATCTATTATGGATACTAGCTTTGATTGTATCCATGTTTTGATCATTCTTGAATTTTACTCCCTCGATTACTTATGAAGTATTTTTGAACTTGGATTGTTTAAAATACGAATCCTTAATATTGTTCTTTTGTTTCACTTTGGATTCGTTTTCTTTAAAATATTTTTCATCATCCTCGGTCCTAAATGATGATATTCTTTGAATATCTTTGGCACTGTAGTGTAAAGATGAATGATTTCTTGATGAATATCTTTGGCGTAGTGCAAAGATGAGCAGTGTTGAGATGAACATATTGATGATTAATATCTTTGGCCCGTAGTGCAAAGATGAGCAGTGTTTAGATGAACATGACCGGTGATGAATATCTTTGGCACTGTAGTGCAAAGATGAATATTTGATTCGGATATATATTGATTGATGTTACGAAGGATAAAATATCGACGATGAACTTTTAAATTCATATATATAGAAGATAGTAGTTTGCATTCTCTACTTAACTCTTCTAATGAATTATTATTTCATTGCTTGAATATTGATTTAAAAGCTGGTTGTCTATTGTATTCTATTAGATTTTTCCTGTTGAAGACTAACGATAATTTGTTGTATATTATCTTAGTCATAATATTCTTCTTGCTAGCTAGTTGAGCTCACCCTTTTCCTTGTTGTTCCATTTTTCTTCTCGGGAGGCGAGAATGTAGCGAGTACTAGTCGGGGTATGGAATGAAGGTTCTAGAGAGAGTTGTTTAGTAGTCCTCACCATTTTGTAAAATAATGTATAAATAATTGTGATGAGGATTTATTTGGGTATGTATATTGTCTAGAAGACAATAATTGTATTTAAACTCGTATTATATATATTGTCACGTATTTTTATACGACAAATGTATTAATAAAGTTGTAGTTATTTACGTACCATGTATTTGGCGACTCGAGAATGGGTTGGATGGAATGGACCTATTTTGGGGCGTCTTGAGTGCCTCTTACTCTGCTTCTGCCTCTTTCTATGCCTCTTCTTTTTCTCCCCCTTTTTGTCATTAATCACTTGGGAGAGCTGCTCCATGTTGGACATAAGCTGCTCCATCAGGTAGGAGGAGTTAACAACTTCAAACTTAAGTTCTTGTTGGCTTAGCTCAAGTTGCACTGAGAAAGACTGATTCATGTTGTCAATCTTGTCAAAGAGGACTTGGAGTTGTTCTTCATTAGCCTTCTATGCTCGTAGAGCGTATGACCTTCAGATAGATGTGATCTCTCTTTTTGATTTTGAGAGATACATCATCCAAAGTAGCTTGAAGTCTGTTTTGGACTGAATTATCTCCTGCTATTATCAGCCCCATCTTTGACTCTTCATTGATTAGGGATATCTTCTTGACTAGTTCATCAGAATTCTTCAACAGCTCCTGCTCCATAGAAATTTGGCCATCTGGTTGGGCAACCTCTTGTTGAGCATCAGATTGGACTCTACGATTTTCATCTTTGGACATATTTTCGAAAGTGTTGAGAATCTGAAAGATCATTGAGTACCAATCGTTGGTTGAGAATGAGGGAATGTTGGGCAACAACACTTGAGCAGATGAGGGCTTCTTATTTTGGATTTTCATATCATCAGTGGTAGAGGGAACTGACTCTACGATTATCTCCTTGGCCATAATCCTTCTGCCTTCAGAGTCCACTCTATGATCAAAGGGAATATAGTGGTTGCCAGCATGTCTGTAAACTTTGTAGTGGGGCTGGTCTTTGATCATCATTTTTGCAAATCTCTTCACCCTAGGGAAGTTCTGTGCCGCCAGCTCCATGCTTGGAAATTGAGAATAGTACCAGGTGAAGTAACTTCCATCTCTTTCAGTGTGTGCCTTTAGCCAAGGCATCCATTGGAAGAGCCATCTCATCAGCAGATCATCAGGATTATAGAGGATAGTCGTGCAGTCTAACTCCATGTTGTTCTAATTTTTAACTACATCAAGTGTAGTCATCCTCACCACCTTAAGTTGTTCATCTCCATAGTTCACCCATCTTTCTGGTGGTGCTTCTGGTGGTTCATCCAATACTTCCACCACTATTTTCCTGGTTATTTATGCTGTAGATAGGACATGAAAGAATTCTGGTTCCTCTGATTTCTGATCTGCAGAATCAGACTCTTTTTTTATTTCTTCTCTTTCTGAGCCTGAACCATTCTGATCAGATCCATCAGTGAATCCTTCTTGCTTAATTTCATTTCCAGATTCCTTTTTAGCAACATCTTTCTTGGATTCATCTTCTTCACTACTAGTTCCATCTTCAGCACTTTCTTTCTGTGATTCATATTCATTATCACTTAATTCAATGACTGTAGTAGGGTGATCACTTCTCTTTTTGGAGGCAAATTAAGCAAGTAATCTGTAGCTCTTCCTTTTTCTTGAGGGTTCAGCTATGGGAGCGCCAGACTCTCCTTTCTCTTCAGACTCTGAGGGGTTCGAAACATCAGGCAAGCTTTCTTTACTTTCAGTATTGGCAAGGGCATGTCCTTCTTCTTTAGAATCATTTGACCCATCATCTGGGCTTGTTGGAGCATTTGCATTTGGAGATGGAGTTTGGTTAGCTTGTATCTTTTCTTCTTCATCAACAGATGCTGCATTTTCTTCCATTAATCCAGCTTCACCTTCATTGCTGGATTTGGTCTGTGGGGACTCAGCCTTGAGACTATTAGTTGCCTTTTCTTCCTATGACTCTACGTTCTAATTTTTGTCAAATGTACTTTCTTTGGAAACTGGGACTGGTCTGTTTACCACCTTAGCTTTCTTTCTTGATGGCCCTTGAAGCAGTCTGTTACTTCTTCTCTTGGTGGTTTCTGTAGTCAGGACCTTTTCTTCTTCATCCTTGTCTTTGGTGGAGAGACTTCTTGGCGGGGCCTCGGTTTTCTTTACACCACTGGATCTCTTCCTTGTTGGTGTGGCTGCTACTGATGCAGAGTCACCAGACTCAGAGCTTTCCACCTCTTTTGCCTTCCTCTTTTTCGCAGAGTTCTTTCTGCTGCTCCCTGTTGTTGTCAACCTCCTATTTTCCTTTGGGTTCTTCTTCCAATTCACAAACAGTTGTGGAGACATTACTTTGTGAACATTCAGAGGCTCTCCTTCATCACCCTTGATCTTGCCTCCCAACTTCATCTTCATTACAATGCTCAACTGTCTTTCATGAAAGACCTTGGTCAGGGGTCTATCTGTACACTTCATTATCTCAGCCTTTTCTACCCATTTGGAGATCTGATCGAACAAGATAGCTCCAAAGTTGACTCGCTTCTTCAGAACTATTGCAGACATAATCTTCAACTGCTGATCAAGCACAGTGTCATGTGCAGTATCCTTGCATAGTATATATTTTTCCACTATCTCAGGAAGGAATTCGTATTCCTCTGGAAACTCCTTCTTCTTCATGTTCTTCAGACTAGGGTTTCTTTGGTACCCCATTATCTCCTTTGCTTATTCCGTATCGATATCATCAAGGCTTTTTAGTCCTTGGTCAGGAAGGCCTAAGCATTGATTGAGGTCAGAAGATTTCAGCTTTACAGACTGACCTTTGACCTTGGTAGAGAGGGTTCCAGAGTTTATGGAAGAATTTGAGCAAAACTCCTTAATCAGGTCAGCATATACTCTAGTGTTTGGCTCAAGGCATTCTGAGAATCCATCCTTCTTCACAAGTTCAAGAATGTTTCTGAACTTCTTGTTGGATTTCTCAAACGACTTGGTTCCGAGCTGAAAGCTAGTGATTACACTCCAATCTTCCATTTGAATAGTTCTAGGAATATAGGTATATGATTCAGAGGAGTTTATGAGAAATGGCTGATCGTGATTTGAGCCAGGCTCTAGAAGGTTGGTTGATTCTGGCTTTTGAGAGGATTCTATGGTTTAGAAATGGGAGGGAGAGAGGTTCAATAGCTTCTGATAATTGCTTGCTAATTTGAATTTTCCTTTTTGGCAGTTCCTTCTAACTCTGCATAAACAGTGATGTGTCAACCAACCATTGGTTGCACGATGCACAGTAATGAGCTGTAACTCCCCCATTAACTCTTCAGTTTAATGTCTCTTTTCAAAACAAGTAGGCATCAATGACGTGGATTGACCGTTGACTATTTTGGTTCGTAGAGTAGTATGGTAAGGTTGCTATGGACTCTACATTTTCCTTTGTTAACTCAATGATTATCTTTTGAGAGATGCAATTTGGGCACTTTAAGTTTTGAGGTGCGTTTGCATGATATCTTTCCAAGATATATTCGAACTCATCTCCTCTTAATCTGAATGGTTGAGCAATTTTCCAGTTCTTCCGAGCTCTCATGAGATAGATTATCCTCTGGTAGGACTGCGTTATTGAGTCTGCTTCTACGATCGCTGGGGTTGCACTACGATCCTGGAGCTCTCTTCAACCTCGACTCTACGATCGTTGACTGACTTGGTTCTTGTGATGAACTTTACTTAGCATTCCTTCTGGGTCAAGGTAGCTCAGGAAGGGCCAACCTCTTAGAGTGAACTAAGGGTCAGGTTTATCCCTGAGGCACTTTCCAGATGAAATACTTTAGAAGTGATTTGCACTGATGCCTCATTTGACCTTTTTCTGCTGGGGAGGACCTCTACCAACTTCAGGAAATTGCATTTGCTGTAATCGTGGTGTCCTCCTACTCTTACACTATGATCAGATATTTGATCATAGGCACTCCACGATTTTGGGTTGGGTGGCTGAAAGGTTATCAGTAGTACGTTTTGAGACGTTCCTACTGACTATGGTTCTTCATTTGGTTCATCAGCCACAAAGTTTTGGGACTCAGAAATTTGGTATGCGCTTCATAGTATAACTTCGGTCTTTATTATTTCTTAATAGATCATCGCTTCCCCATGTTCATACCATCTTCTCAGTGAGGCGTGATTTCCTTTTCTTCATGTGCGTTAGGTGACATCCTTTCCTGCTTCTTTCTGACTGGAATCACCACTAACAGTCAAATCTGTTTTCATTGTAGACATGGTTATCTTCAAGGCTGATCATTCTATGATCATTTGTCAGCACTACGAACGTAGTCTTCTTTATCGGCACATGCTTGTTAAGTTCTGCTCCCGTAATGAGTTCCTCATGTTTGATGCTCGATGATCCTCTGTGATGAGCTTCCTTGAGGATTCTTCTCACATGACATGCTTAGCATGTTTGAGCATATACGACCCTTTCCATCTTTGGTTGAATGGCCTGCTTCCATATAAGTATCAGCAGCCACGTGAGCTTCATTTGGATTAGCTCAACAGGTCTTCAAGGGCAGGATTTGACATATAGGAGTTTTATCAGAATCATTTCTGAACAGTCGTAAGCCTTCTGCTGGTTAAATCTTTCTTTGACTGAAGTGTCTAGCTTCATCATTCCTTAGTGTGGTCAGATAGACCAAGTACCTATAGGTTAGATATATATCTTTTTCGGTACCCATAGTTAAATGGGTCATGCCAGGTTAGTTTCAGAAACCCTATTCCTCATATATTATAATTAACATCATATTGATCACCAACAATCAAATTCATGCATGCAACCAATTTGGATATTACATTTTGAGATGCATGATGATGAGTGTGTGTAAGATTTGCCATTTCAATAAAACACTCTTTTCGTTTGATGGATTCCTCATTTTCTTGGTGGTGTTCACAGAGTTTGAATGTTTACAGAGTGAAAGCCAACACTATTACTTATGCGTATCTGGTTGATTCATAGAGGTGATCAGTTTTTGCGAATCCTCAAGATACTCTTGTGGAACTGATCATACTCTGAATGTTATCAAACACTTAGAACATAGGTTTGTACATACATACTAACCTATCAACAAAGATTACTCCATATAAAATTGATTTAACCTTTGATATGCTTATGACCTATTTCTGATTTCTTTCAAGATGTCATCTTCAACCTAAAACTTGGATGGAGAGAAAGTTTGTAAGCATTTGAATTCCCAATCTCAGTGTACTTTCTCTCTTCACCTTTTTAGGTAGATTATTATTTCTTGACAAGATACTGTTATAGTGCATAAGGAGGTGTAACATGATGTATGCAATTATATTAGTGAGGAATCGTACCTTTCTACTGTCAGTTTCTTAACAGTCATTTAACTTAGATATACTGAGGTTAGGCATTGATGTGCATAGTTTCTCATTTATTCCTGACAGCTTGTTGCTCCTCTTAACCTTCAATCAATCAGCCGTGATCTTGAAGATGCAGGCTAAGAAGCTCTCAGCATCCTTAATTCTTTGACATCCTTGAGTTTACCAGGTTTACATCCAGCTGCTGGTTGGCCAGACACATGTTTGAGAAGTTCTTCTTTCTTCTCTTGATAAACATTTCTTAGCATGCATGGCCTTTTCATCCTTTTAGGCTGGAGGATGTTTGACTATTTTCTGTTGATGTCTTTTGAACGTTCTAGTCTGGTCTTCAGACTATAAGATTGACTGTGGACAGGGATTGGTCTTGTTGATATGACAATCAGGACCATGGACCAATCTGAGCTGCTTCAGGTGTATATACACATTTACCTGTTCACAATATTTCCAACATGTGAGCTCATCTACATATTAGAAGTGACTTACGACTAAACTAAGTTTAGAACAATGTTTGTGCCTAGGATCATACTCTAAGCGATTAGCTTTTGAATATAGCATGAGAACCTGCTTTGATACCAATTGTTAGTTCTAGTAAGCACAATTTAGATCTAGAAGGGGGGGGGGGTTGAATAGATCCTTTTTATTTCAAATACTTTTCTCGTTTATTTTGTATTGTTAATGATTTAGCATATGACAAACATAAGAATCTTTTTAAGCACAATGGAATAAATAAAAGATCCCCTTCATTGATATATCCATAATCATACATTAATTGTTCTTATAGTTAGTTCGGTTGTAAGCAGTTAAAACATACATAGCAGTTATAGCAGTTAATGTACATAATGTAAATGACATAAAGTAAAAGATACCAGTGGTTTTAAGTGGTTCAGAGACTCAAGCTCCTAATCCACTTTTCTGCTTTCAACTAGCAGGATTTCCACTAAGGAAGGGTCGCTACCGAATCACTAAGAATCCTTGAGGCCGGCTGACCTTAGGACTTCAGTTCACTAATAACTCTTCAAGACCAGCAGCCTTGGAACTTCTCTAGTTCCCTAGGAACTCTTCAAGCCTAACATGATTGGAACTTCATTTAGTCCCTTTGGACAAGGACCCCTCAGGCCCTAGCTTCTTGTTGTTGAGTTGTTTATTTGTTGGAGTTGGTGCTGAGCTGCTAAGATGTCTTTATTCTCTGAACATCTTATGTACTTAGCATCTTGGCATGATCATCCTTGAAGTGCAGTTGAGTGTTGCATGATGCTCAGCTTCTTTAGTTACTCAACCTCTTCTAATGATCCCTTGATGCTTGCCTTGAAGATCATTCTTCTTGATACTTGATGGTTGCACATGATGGGTTTCTAAGATGACTATAAGTTCTTCTGCTAGGTACTTAAAAACTTTCTCATGCTTGCCACCATGATTGCGTTGGTGATCTTCTTTCTTGGTACTTGATGCCTTCTCATGATGGACTTGCTAAGATGACTGTAGGCTCTTCTCTATGGTACTTAGAGTCTTCCCATGATGGACATCAAGAGGACATTGATGTTCTTATTTCTCTCGGTAGTTCAGAACACTCTTCATGTAGTAGAACTCTCACTTTTACATTATAGAACTCTCACTTCTACTTCTTTCTTTTTCTTACTCTAAGTGTTCTTGGTGGATCGTAGAGTGAGCCTTCAAATCTTCATTGGTCACTCACTATTTAAGTTGGTTAGATCAGTCCACCAAATCTCCAAACTCAGCAACTCCAGCAACCCTTGATCTTTGAAGCTCTAGCTGATTTATACTCCTTCCCAATCTTTCCGTTGGAAAGTAACCGTTGAAAGCCCTTTGAATTTCTTCGCAGATCTCGAGTTGTTTTGTGCAGACTCCAGATGTGACATGTCATGACTTTCTGACACTGCAGTCTACTGTTTCACCTACCCCGTCAGAGATGTCACTTTTATGTCTTAGGCAGATCGAAGACTTTATCTCCTCCTTCTAATTTCTTGATCAGAGGTTGTCCTTTTGCATCAATGCTCTCAATAAGCTCTTGCCAAATATCAACCTTCAGATTGAACCATTGTCAATGCTTCAATCTTTAGCTGTTCGAACTCTACGATTCTGATGCATGTCTTCTTGGACCTGATCGTAGTGTCTTATTGACTGGTAGAGACAACACTACGATCTTGAAGAGTGTTGATTAGATCTTCAATGTAGAACACCTCTTCCTTCTCTTGTGCAGTGCTTCAACACTTCTGTATGCCTCAACAGCTCTCAGATACTAATGGCTTGACTTCTTTGTTCTGGTCCCTTCTGAATAGCAAGACACTTCAGATTTGTGGCGTGTCCAGCTCGCTTTCTCCTTTTGATCTCCCGTTCACTTATCATCAATGGACTGTCCCAATGCTTAATCACTTTAGCCTTGTTCTTCAGAGGCTGACCAGTGTCTCTGTGTATACTCCATCAGTTCTTTGTTTTTTTAGCAAACACTACGATCCTTGATATCTACAAGACCATTGTCATCTTATCACATGACAGCTACTGCATCTGCTGAATTTCCTTACACAGCTACTGAAGTATTCTTATGATCATCTTGTGGAAGACTTCATCTCGAATGGCTTCATAACTCAATCTAGATGCTGATTGGGTTAGTGCTTAGATCTTCTGTTAGCTTGCATGCCATTCGTTTAGTGCTCTCTGGTTTCTTTCACGTTGGATGTATCTATGCAGCTTAGACCAGCGGCTTCATTTCTTTGGATATTCTGGGAGTGCTCATTATGAATAAAGATTAATTTTTCTCTAAATATATTTTTGAATATTATGGTGTGGATTTGATATAATGTTATAGTTGTGGGTATTATTTATAAATTTTGCAAAGTAAGCAAGCGGTTATATAATATTCGATTGGTTAATGAATATTCATTTTAACAGGGAATATTCGTACGACGACACAATCATTGGTGGACCCCACAACGGAAGTATTATCGTAGTTAGAAAACGACAGAATTATCTTTTTATAAAAATAACGGAAAAAGTTTTACCGTTAAACTGTTGAACTACCCGGTAGTAAAAGTACAGTAATACGCGTGGTTGCATAGTAGCGCACGGTATTGATTATTGATGCTTATGTGAGAAGTCACTCAGTTATACTCAAGTATTGCTACAATAATTGCTGCATAATATCTCTTATATTATTGATTCAATTATTGTCACAGTATCATCTGCATAATGTTTTATATTATTAAATCAATAATTGAGACGACAAAATTATTCATATTATTATTTGCAATATTGATAATGTCTAGAAGTTCTGTCAAGGAGAGGTTTGGTCACCTAATTGCGCGTCAATAATGAGAAATCCTTATCAGAAAGCCCCCTCTTTCTTGGGAACGATTTGGTTGTTAAATATTGTGAGTTATAATATTAATGATGAATAAGTTCGTGCTGATTAAAGATGAAATTGATAGTTCCATTGTGTTGGAATTATTAGTGTTAGTGGAAATCGACATCTATTTCGATAATAATTGATGTCTTGAGGTTATATTGACCAATTAATTGCTATTAATTAACATGTTTATAACTATTTGTTCACATGTGTGTACTATTGATTCACATGCATGTACTATTAGGGGAGGTGGTGCAAGATTGATAATACTTGCATGACTAAATTAAAAATGGAGGTATAGATGAAGGTACTATATTGTAATTAATTTTTTCACATGATTGTACTATTGATTCACAAGATGTACTATTAGGGGAGGTGGTGCAAGTTTGATAATACTTGCAGGACTAAATTAAAAATGAAAGAAAAGATGAAGGTATTCTACTATAATATTTCGAGCCCCAAAACGTGCAATTATCAAAACTATATTTTCCTATAAATAGAAGCTCTATCTTCTTTCATTCTCACCAATTCACTAAGACTCACAAGAGCAATTATAGAGAGAGAAGTTATATAGAGAAAGAAGAAGAGAAGTCTGCAACCTTACTATTCCAGTATCCAGTCTTCTTCAGAGGTAAGGGATATTATTTTATTCAGTATTCATAGGAATAATATTTTCTTCCATACTCTGTAGTATGTGAGTAATATTATTTAGTCTCTTATTCCTGATTATACCCTCATTTTTTAAAGTATTTCTTCTATACTTCGTGAAATTAGTAGAATATCCTTGAAATTTGTGCTTCATCTAGTATTATTTCACAAGGATATTTTCTGCACATTCTTGTTGAATTTTAAGTTTTTCATGCCAGAGTACTGTCTATGAGTAGTATTCATTTTTACGGTACTATTCACAAAGTACTATTCACAAAGTACTATTCACAAATGTGACGACCCCAAAATAGGTATACATCACCCATTCTGAGTTGTCAATACATGGTATAGAAACAACTACAACTTTATTATTACAACAGTAAAACTGTGAGTTTGAATACAAATATTATCTTCTAGAAAATATCTATACTCAAATAAATCCTCATCACATTTATTGATACATTATTTTACAAAAATGGTGAGGACTACTAAACAATTCTTTCTAAAACCTTCATTCCATACCCCAGAGCTGCGTACTGCTTATATTCTCGCCTCCCGAGAAGAAAAATGGAACAAAAAGGAAAAGGGTGAGCTCAACTAGCCCAGTAAAGAATATTATGACTAAGATAATATACAACAAATTACCGTTAGTCTTCAACAGGGAAAAATCTAATAGAATACAATAGACAAAAAATTTTAAACCAATATTCGCAGCGGAAATAATAATTCATTAGAAGAGTTAAGTAGAGAATACAAACTACTATCTTCTATGTATGAATTTAAAAGTTCATCGTCTATCTTTTATCTCTGTAACATCAATCAATATACATCTGGAATCAAATATTCATCTTTTCACTACAGGCCAAAGATATTCATCAGTTGGTCATGTTCATCTAAACACTGTTCATCTTTGCACTCTACCAAAGATATTCTTGAAATCATTCATCTTTGCACTCTGAAGCCAAAAGATATTCAATAATATCATCATTTAAGGCGAGGATGATGAAAAATATTTTTAAAGTAACGAATCCAGTGAAACAAAATGACATGTGGTGTAAAAATACCTCAAAAATAATCATAGTGGTGTAAGGATTCGTACTTTGTTTTATCCAGTGAATCCATTAAGGATTAAGGATTCGTACTTTTGTTTTATCCATGTTCAAAAATACCTCAAAAATAATCATAGTGGTGTAAAATTCAAGAATGATCAAAACATGAATACAATCAAAGCTAGTATCCGAATAGATATTTTGGACAAAAGAAGAAATTTTATTTTTCTATTGAATAGTGCCTTATCGTGAATAGTCTGTAGTATCGTGAATAGTAACTTCGACACCAAAAGATAGAAATTTTCCAAAAACATCTTCACGCTTCATGAATAGTACTCGTGAATAGTAACTTCGTGAATAGTAACTCATGAATAGTAACTCGTGAATAGTAACTCATGAATAGTAACCCAGACATGAAAAAGTTCCAAATTTGATAAAAGTTCCAACCAATTTTTCAAAGATAATGATATTGAAGAAATAATATCATTTGAGAAGAAAATAACATCCCTTACCTCGAAAGATTAGTACTTCTATTTGGAATCTGAATTATAGTCTTTGAAGGAACTTGCACCGCGTTTAACAATACTCAAAGTATACTCACAAAAATACGCTCAATATATCGAGAGAGAAATAGAGAGAAACTTGGGTTTACATTTGTGATTTTCAATTCTAACCTAAGCACCCTATTTATAGGAAATTGCTTAGAACACCAAAGCAGAAAATTGAATATAATATTAATATATTTTTCACATTTTCTTTAGCCCACCGTAGACAATTGATCTCAACCCATTTGAATCACATGTGAGGCCAACTTAGTTGCAAAAAACGTTTTTCTCAAAATAATTAACTAAAACTCCTAAAAATTAATTATTTCGGAACTTCGGAACTTCAATAATTCATAATAAATAGCCCTTTTATCAGAAAATTCAAATCTCGCGAGTTTTTATAGAAAATTCAATTCTCTACAACTTTACAGAAGAAAGTTTTTCCGAATTCCAAACAGAAATTGATCGAAATCCACAAACGGACGATTTTACAAGCTATAATCAAATTTCGGTCAATAATTGTGTCCACCAACACACAAAACATGTGTTAAACATTTAATGCCACAAAAAATACTCTTCCTCCTCATATACTCATATATCTCACATTCATTGTAAAAATATCATCGTTAATATATTATTAAAATAATATATTTAAATGAATTATTTTATCAGAAAAAGATAAAATATTAATTTTCAACAATTGTCACATTAAAAATTTTCTCCATCTATATCCTCATAAAATCAATATTTTCCTCATCATATAAATCAATAATTAATTATTCATAAATAATATTATTAGAATCACATTATTGACAACGAGCAGGTTCAGGGATAGAGGGGCTTTCAATAAGGATCTCTCCTTCTTGGCGCGCAATTAGATGACCAAACCTCTCCTTAGCAGTAACTTTCTAGACATTGTCAATAATGTTATCTAATAATATTATTCGAGGATAATATGAATTATTGCTCCGATAATGGAAAATACGGTGTAATGACAATTATTGAAACAACAAAGAATATAAAAATGTCAACGTAGCAATTATTGAATCAATAAAATAAAATCTTTGAGCAAGTAATTCGTAACCATTATTGAGTAGTGCCTTCCATAATTGGTGCAATACTGGTGTGCTTCTTGTCTGCAACAACGCGTGACACGTGTTTTAACCATAAGGGTATTCCAACAAGTGTTAATTGATAACAACTACGTAGTTATTTTTAAACAACTTATATTTGTCATTTTCTTCATCCAATTGCTTTCCAGTTATGGGCCCATTTTACATGGGCTGCTTGTCGTCGTATGAATATTCCTGACAAGAGACGAATATTCTCAAACAACAATGAATATTTTATAACCACTTGCTTATTTTGAAATATTTGCGTATTTTACCCTAACTATCCACATTAATCAAATCAACCCTTACTATTTCAAAATAATAAATAGAGAAAATTAAATTTCATTAATAATAAGTTGGGGTCTTACAACCTCCCTCCTTATGAAATTTCGTCTTGAAATTGTGTCACGTACACTACAGTGTTTGAAAAGGTGAGGATACCTCGCTTTCATTTCCGTTTCCAATTCCCGGTCATTTCCTCTATAGCATGATTCCTCCACAAAACTTTAACTTGTGGTATGACCTTTCTTAGCGTAGGACATGCTCCTTCTATCCAAGATCTTGTGAGATACCTCCTCATACGTTAAGTCTTGGCTATCTCGTCCGGTTCTAACTCTATAACGCGTGGTTGGTCTTTCACATATTTCTGAAATACAGATATCGTGAAACACATTATGAACACGAGACATACTCGGAGGTAACGCGAGTCTATAGGCTACATTTCCTACTCGGTCAAGAATTTGAAATGGACCAATAAATCGTGGATTGAGCTTTCCTCTCTTCCCAAATCTTGTAACTCCCTTCCATGGAGCAACTCGCAACAATACATGATCCCCACACTAAATTCCACGTCCTTTCAATGAAGATCCGCATAACTCTTTTGTCGATCTTGTGCCATTTGTATACATTGTCGAATCATTTGGATCTTTAAAAGTGAGTCATACGTACTCAACTCGGGTTCCAACGGTGTTGCTTCACCCACCTCGTCCCAACATACCGGAGAGCGACACTTTCGCCCATATAATGCTTCAAATGGAGCTACACCTATACTTGCTCGATAAGCTTTGTTGTTGTAGGAGAATTCCACCAATGGTAAATACTTATCCCAAGCGCCCTTAAAGTCTAGGACACGAGTCTTAATAAATCTTCAAGAGTTTGAATAGTCCTTTTGATTGTCCGTCCGTTTGAGAATGGTATGCGAAGCCCAGATCGTAAATCCGTGCCTATAGCTTTTTGCAAGCTAACCCAAAATCTTGAAGTGAATCTTGGGTCACGATCCGAAACTATGGATCTGGGCATGCCATGCAACCTCACAATCTCATTCACGTACATACTAGCAAGGCGTTCAAGTGAATAAGTCTCCCGTGTCGGCAAGAAATGAGCGAGACTTGGTTAATCTATCAACAATAACCCAAATAGCATTGATGCCACGAGAAAGCGAAGTAGGAAGACCCGTAACAAAATCCATGGTAATGTGTTCCCACTTCCATTTCGGAATCTCAAGTGGTTGCAGCGGACCCTTAGGTACCACATGCTCCGCCTTTTACGTTGACAAGTTAAACACATTGAGATAAACTTTGCAATCTCTCTCTTCATATTATTCCACCAAAATGTATGTCGAAGATCACGATACATTTTAGTACTTCGAGGATGGATTGCAAATGGTGTATTGTGTGCCTCCATCATAATCTAGTACTTCAAATCGAGTCGTTAGGAACACAAAGTCTAGAGTGGACTCAAGTATTCCTTCTTCATCAATTCTCGCTTAGGAATAGCTCCTTCTTGTACTTTCTTCTTCATACGCATCACCGCCTCAAGATTGGGTGGCTTGAGCAACCTTAACTTTTTCTATTAAAGTTGGCTCAATGCGTATACTTGACATCATCGCACTCGTTCACGCATATGATCTTCTACTCTCGCGCGTCGGCTACCACGTTCGCTTTTCGGGATGGTATTGAATAGTGTGGTCATAGTCTTTCAATAGCTCGAGCCAACGTCATTGCCGCATGTTGAGTTCTTTTTGAGTGAAGAAATATTTAAGGCTTTTATGGTGCGAATATATCTCCACTTTCTCCCCATATAGATAGTGCCTCCATATCTTTAAGCGAAAATCATGCTATTTGCCTAACTCTAGATCATGAGTAGGATAATTCCTCTCATACTCTTTAAGTTGTCATAAAGGCATAAGCTATGACTTTCCACGTTGCATGAGAACACATCCTAACCCTTTGCACGAAGCATCGTTGTAGATAACAAATCCATCAAGAACCGGATGGTATTGTTAGAACAGTCTTAGAAATAAGTCTCCTCTTAAGCTCTTGGAAACTCTTCTCGCATTCTTCGCTCCAAAGCGAATTTTGTATCCTTCCGAGTTATTTGGGTTAATGGAGTAGCGATTCGAGAAAACCCTTCCACGAATCTCCAATAATAACCAAACTAAGCCCAAAAACTACGTACTTGATCCACCGACTTTGGTTGCTCCCAACTTTGTATTGCTTCAATCTTATTTGGATCAACAGATACTCCATGTTTCGACACCACGTGCCCAAGGAATGCTACTTCCTCAAGCGAACTCGCATTTCTTCAATTTGGCATATAGTTTATTTTCACGAAGCCTTTGGAGTACCGACGAATGGTGCTCATGATCTTCACGACTTTTGGAATATATGAGGATGTCATCAATAAAAAACAACAACGAACCGATCCAAATATTCCTTGAATACTCGGTTCATCATATCCATGAAAGCCGCAGGAGCATTAGTCAATCCGAAAGACATGACTAAGAATTCATAATGCCGCATCGGAGTTCTAATATCCGTAATGAAGATCGATTTTTGAAAAGAATTGTGCCCCTTGCAATCTGGTCAAACAAGTCATCAATACGAGGTAGAGGATACCTATTCTTGATGGTGACATGGTTCAATTCAGATAGTCAATACAAAGTCGCATACTCCCGTCTTTCTTCTTTACTGAATAAAGCAGGAGCACCCCAAGGAGATGTACTGGGGACGAATGAAACCGATGTCCAACAATTCTCGTAGTTGGACCTTTAACTCCTAAAGTTCAATAGGAGCCATTCGATATGGGGTTTTAGAAATGGGCTTTGTACTGGGTTCAAGATCAATAAAGAATTCAACTTCACGTTCGGGGTAGGCCAGGGAAGTTCTTCAGAAATCGTCGGGAAAGTCAATAACAACAGGAATATTATTCAAATTTGACGTGTCTTTATTCAAATCCATAACATGGGCTAAGAAAGCTTGACATCCGTTTTTCAATAAACGAATAGCTTTATGATTAGATATGGCGGTGATTGATTTTAATGGTTTAGTTGCTTGAATTGCATACAACACGGGTTGGTTAGGAATATGAAAACTAACAACCTTACGAAAACAATCAATTTTGGCATGATGAGTAGTTAACCAATCAATCCCTAAAATCACATCAAAAGCAAGTATCTTTAAAGAGATAAGGTCAATGACGGTAAGGTAATGGTGCCAACTTGAATCAAACAAGATTTATAAGCGGTGGATGTGATGAAAGTTTCTCCTAACGGAGTTTCCACAGATAAGTCAAAGTCTAATTTCTTGAGTCAAGTTTAAGCGTTGAGCACAAGCGGGAGAGATAAATGAATGGGTATGCCGATTATCAAGTAAGGTATAAACATCGCAAGAATTTATAAATAGCTTACCGTTATCACCTCGTTTGGGTTCCTCGCATTTTGACCGATCACAACAAATGCCCTTCCCGAATCGTTGACTTTGACTTTTCTAGGGATGATCTTTTGAGTCACCATCCCCATTGAACTAGGTTTCGCTCTGCGTACAATCTCGAAAGCGATATGTCCTTCCATTCCACAATTATAGCATACCTTGAACTGTTGTGGGCGGTTTGGTGATATGTCCCTCTTCCCGCATTTATAGCATATGACCGGTGGTCGTTCTCCTCCCTTAGAAACCGATTCTTTCTTGCATTGTAATCGTCTTCTTCACATGGTCGTTGTTAAATCTCCTCTTTTTAAAATCTCCTCCCGACTTCGCTTCTTCTATTTTCATGGCCATGATTACCACACCGAGTGGTTACCATTTTTGTCCGTCTTTTCTTTCTTCATTTGGTTATCATTATTTTGTTGATCGCTATCTCGGTGCGATCCACGGTTATGGTCCCTCAGTTGACCATACTCGTTATCTCGCTCTAATAATTGAGCCACCTGCTTACAACATCCGAAGAGAGAAAGTTTATGAGAAATGAGATACCGCGTATCTTGGGTTTTAAACCTCTAAGAAACATCCGCGTCATCGTTCCTCATTCTCCACCAAATGAGGTGCAAACACGGATAACTTTCGCAAACTTTGCCTCGTCTTGAGACACCATCATGTTGTTTTGCTCTAATCGATGAACTCCACTTCCTTCATATAGCGAACACTTTCGGAAAGTATTTGTCATTAAATAGTTTCAAACGTTTCCCAAGACATCTTTGAGTGCTTTTGGATGGGTACGCTTCTGAGACTCCCACCAAGAGGTTGCCTCGCCACGGAACATAAAGGTGGCGAATGGAACCTCTGTTCTCCGTGCATCCCAAGACATCGAATATCTTGGTAATTTGCTTGACCCATGTTTCCGCCATGATGATCGGATCGGCTTTCCTTAAATTACGGTGGTCCCAACTCTTTGAAGCGTCATTGTGACAACCCGTGGAATTGCTATCATTTCTCCTGTATTTTGAACACGAGTCTCCTAAATGCGATTTTGCATGAGCGCAAAAAACTTCTAAACATCCCTCGTTCATCATACGCCTCATTGGTGTTGTTCATAGGAGGAACATTGCCACTGACTGCACGTTCTCCTCGTTGGTGAGTACAGCGTCTCCACGGTCTCATTTCCATTGTTAATATTCTCGATCGACATTCTCAAATCTTGTCGTATATAAAACAAGGGTTAATTAAGGAAATCAATATATCACATAATATCCCTATATATCTTGAACAACTAACAAATAAGCTTAGGTAGGTAGGACACACTAGCGAAGGATTTACTAAATCTCTCCCTCCTAGTTCTATTCCCGATCTCATGCCAGAGATCATATCCCTAAGCTCGATACCAATTATGACTTACGACCCCAAAATAGGTATACATCACCCATTCGAGTTGTCAATACATGGTACGTAAACAACTACAACTTTATTATTATTACGTGAGAAAGCTGTGAGTTTGAATACAAATATTATCTTCAGACAATATCTATACTCAAATAAATCCTCATCACATTTATTGATACATTATTTTACAAAAATGGTGAGGACTACTAAACAATTCTTTCTAAAACCTTCATTCCATACCCCAGGCTCGCACTTTCATTTATAATCTCGCCTCACGAGAAGAAAAATGGAACAAAAGGAAAAGGGTGAGCTCAACTAGCCCGGTAAAGAATATTATGACTAAGATAATATACAACAAATTACCGAATTAGTCTTAAATGGGAAAAATCTAATAGAATACAATAGACAACAAATTTTAAACCAATATTCGCGAAGTGTAAATAATAATTCATTAGAAGAGTTAAGTAGAGAATGCAAACTACTATCTTCTATGTATGAATTTAAAAGTTCATCGATCTATCTTTTATCCTGTAACATCAATCAATATACATCCGGAATCAAATATTCATCTTTGCACTACGGGCCAAAGATATTCATCATTGGTCATGTTCATCTAAACACATTCATCTTTACTACTACCAAAGATATTCTTGAAATCATTCATCTTTGCACTACAGCCAAAGATATTCAATAATATCATCATTTAAGATCGAGGATGATGAAAATATTTTAAAGAAAGCGAATCCAAAGTGAAACAAAATGACAAGGATTAAGGATTAAGGATTCGTACTTTGTTTTATCCATGTACAAAAATACCTCAAAAATAATCATAGTGGTGTAAAATTCAAGAATGATCAAAACATGGATACAATCAAAGCTAGTATCCGAATAGATATTTTGGACAAAAAGAAGAAATTTTATTTTTGATTGAATAGTGCCGATATCGTGAATAGTAACTCTCAGACACCAAAAGATAGAAATTTTCCAAAAAACATCTTCACGCTTCATGAATAGTACTTCGTGAATAGTAACTTCGTGAATAGTAACTCATGAATAGTAACTTCGTGAATAGTAACTCATGAATAGTAACCCGACATGAAAAAGTTCCAAATTTGATAAAAAGTTCCAACTAATTTTCAAAGATAATGATATTGAAGAAATAATATCATTTGAGAAGAAAATAACATCCCTTACCTCGAAAGATTAGTACTTCTTTGGAATAACGTATAGTCTTTGAAGGGAACTTGCACCGTCTAACAATACTCAAAGTATACTCACAAAAATACACTCAATATATCGAGAGAAATAGAGAGAAACTTCAGTTTACATTGTGATTTTCAATTCTAACTAAGCACCCTATTTATAGGAAATTACTTAGAACACCAAAGCGGAAAATTGAATATAATATTAATATATTTTCACATTTTCTTTAGCCCACAAATGAGAATTGATCTCAACCCATTTGAATCACATGTGAGGCCAACTTAGTTGCAAAAACATTTTCTCAAAATAATTAACTAAAACTCCCAAAAATTAATTATTTGAACTTGAACTTCAATAATTCATAATAAATAGCCCTTTTATCAGAAAATTCAAATCATGAGTTTTTATAGGAAATTCAATTCTCTACAACTTTGCAGAAGAAAGTTTTCCGAATTCCAAGCAGAAATTCACCGAAATCCATAAGCGGATGATTTTCACGTTTATAATCAAATTTTGATTCGATAATTGTGTCCACCAACACACAAAACATGTGTTAAACATTTAATGCCACAAAAATACTCTTCCTCCTCATATACTCATATATCCCACATTCATTGTAAAAATATCATCGTTAATATATTATTAAAATAATATATTTAAATGAATTATTTTATCGAAAAAGATAAAATATTAATTTTCAACAATTGTCACATTAAAATTTTCTCCATCTATATCCTCATAAAATCAATATTTTCCTCATCATATAAATCAATAATTAATTATTCATAAATAATATTACGAGAATCACATTATTGACAACCAGTGCGGTTCCGAGGATAGGGGCTTTCAATAAGGATCTCTCCTTACTAAGCCTTGTAATTAGATGACTCAAACCTCTCCTTAGATGTAATTTTCTAGACATTGTCAATAATGTTATCTAATAATATTATTCAGATAATATGAATTATTGCTCCGATAATGGAAAATACGATTGTAATGACAATTATTGAAAACAATGAGAATATAAAAATGTCAACGTAGCAATTATTGAATCAATAAAATAAAATATTGAGCAATAATTATCTGTAACCATTATTGAGTAGTGCCTTCAATAATTGGTGCAATCTTGGGTGCTACTCTTTGTGCAACAACGCGTAGACATTGTATTTTAACCACCGGGTATCCCAAACGGTGTTAATCAGTAATAACTACGCCGTTATTTTTAAACAACTTATATTTGTCGTTTTCTTCATCCAATCGCTTTTTACATTATGGGCCCCCCACACGGTCGCTACTTGAGTGCATGCGAATATTCCCGATAGTACGAATATTCTCCGACAACAATGAATATTTTATAACCACTTGCTTATTTTGAAATATTTGCATATTTTACCCCTAACTATCCACATTAATCAAATCAACCCTTACTATTTCAAAATAATAAATAGAGAAAATTAAATTTCATTAATAATAAGTTGGGGTCTTACAACAAAGTACTATTAACGTGTACTATTAATAAAGCACTATTTATAAAGTACTATTCATGGGGTACTATTCTCGAAGTACTACTCACGGGGTACTATTCACTCGAGTACTATTCACCCGACAAATTATTCATGATAAAAAATAATTTCTTTGCTGTCCAAATCATTTTTAATACAATATTATTCTTGAATTTTACTCCACAAAGCAGTATTATGTTGACAATTTGGACATTATTAAATTCTGGATAAATTAAATTATAAATCTTTAAATTTATCCTTTGCTTTCTTTTTATTGAATTCTTATATCATTGTCATCATCCTCATATTTATATTGTGATAAAAGTCATCTGTGGCTTACGTGCATAGATGTACTATTGATTGGTATGATTATGACCAGGAATTATTCGGTATAATCATGACCGTAATGTTACAAATGATGTGGTAAAAATCTTCATTGGCCTGTAGTGCCTTGATGGACAGTTGTTGGTATGATTATGACTAGGGATTATTCGGTATAATCATGACCATTCGATGATGTGGTTAATTTATTAAGCTGAGTCTTAGCGATAAAGTGGATGAAAAACTTTTTAAATCATAGAAGATAGTAGATATCATGCTCTACTTGACTCTTCTAATGGATTGCTTGTTCCACTGCAGTTAAACTTGATGTTTATCGTATTTTATCAGTTTAACACTATTGAAGGCTAACGATAATTTATTCTGCATTATCTTAGTTATAATATTTCTTACTGGGCTAGTTGAGCTCACCTTTTTGCTTTCATTGTTCTCTTAAGGAAATGAGAACGTAGCTGGGACTAGTCGGGGAACAAAGTGACGGTCCGAGATGGTGGCTATAGTTGTCCTCACTATTTTATGAAATAGTGTCATAATAAATGTAATGAGGACTTTATTTGAGTTTGAATACTGTCTATGAGATAATATTCGTGTAAAAACTCTAAGCTACACTTTTGTCGTATTGTATAAAAGAAGTTTGTATTTAATTTATGTACCATGTTGGCGCACTCGGAATGGGTGATGTATACCTATTTTGGGGCGCCACGGTTAGTATCAAAGCCTGGGATATGATCCCAGCTAAGATGTGAGACAAGAACTAGGAGGGAGAGGCGGGAATTCCTTCGCTAGTATGACCTATCTAAGTTTATTTGGTGTTTAATTGGTCAGACAAAGTATAGGGATAATATGTGACATGTCAATTAACCTTTGTTTTGTGGAAGTATTTGAAAATGGCATCCGAAAATGTTAAGATAAGTGTCGACGTCAGGATTTTTAGTTGTCCCTTTTCGTTACTTGTTCTTTGGTGTTCTCATTTTAGGTGAGATTTGTTTGAAAAAATAAGTGAAAATGGTCTAACATGTATAATGTCGACGATGGACTGTTAAGAGTCGCCAGTTGGTTTTTTTAAATGGTTGTACCAACACAACCGAGAAAAGGTTTGCACATTGACCCAGCGATGTGACAATGTTAAACGGGTCGGTGAAACCGAGATTCATTAGGGTCCGGGGACTTGATTATGCAGAGGGAAGTTGTTAGCCCCCCCCGACATCCGTGTTACCAAGGTGACCGCCACTTTTCAAGAAACTGTTATCAAAATATGTGGGTGTGTGGGTTAATATGCTGTTATTTGAAAGTAGTGCGAGGCCTCGTTCGCACCTATATACATAGGGTTTGAATTTATGTAAAAATTCAGTTTTTAGCAAGATATGGCAATGATGTTTTATAAAAGAGGTTTTTCAAACCTTGATGCTCAATAGTAATTGAGACCTTTTGATACTTCTATTTTATTCAATATTCGGCTTGATTGCTTTTATTATTTGGAGATGCGAAGTATCTATAAGAAAATAATATACAACATAATGTCGACTTTCTCGTGGGTATGAAAACCATCTGAGGAAATTCAGACACCGCAAAATAATTTACAAGCTGCTTATAGCTGAAAATGTCCATCACGGGAACCGAATCTAGATCCAATAGGCTGAATCTGTGATCTTGTGATTCCTAGGCTCAGCTGTTTGTAATACAAGATAGCATATACGTGTACACATTTCTTCATATTTCTCATTTACGTGGAGATAGATATAGAATGAAATTACAAGTAATTGTGTTTACAAGCAATTTGAAAATGAGAAGGCATGAAGAGACTTTCCTCCGTATTGGGTTTATCAGAGGCTGACCTATCTTAGGTTACTCTCGTGGCTTTTTGGCATGAAGGTTCCCAAATCATCGTAATTTACTCAACGGGAAATTAATCTGGTCTTTCAACTGGAGCGAATTTGGGTGGTGCCTTTCCTGAGCCTCGCGAGAATTAGTCTTTGTACGAGTCCAGTAATCAAACACCGACGGGATAGCCTCCTGGTGGAGAGACCACACAACATACATTCACATACATCGTGTCTCACCGTATGGAAATGATGACATGTGCAAAGCACTAATATCACAAGCAGATATGGTGCGAAGCACTAAGTGCAATAAGTAAATGCATTCGTACACATTCATCATAAATGTAAATGCAACATCCACACACAAGCAGATAACAGTTGTGAAAAGATTGTAATAGTGGATTAAGTCCTCTTACTAGAGTCCCCATAAGAGTCGCCACCTGTCGACGTTGGGATTTTTAGTTGTCCCTTTTCGTAACTTGTTCTTTGGTGTTCTCATTTTAGGTGAGATTTATTTGAAAAAACAAGTGAAAAAGGTCCGATATGTATAATGTCGACGATGGACTGTTAAGAGTCGCTAGTTGGTTTTTTTAAATGGTTGTACCAACACAACCGAGAAAAGGTTTGTACATTGACCCAGGGATGTGACACTGTTAAACGGGTCGGTGAAACCAAGATTCATTAGGGTCTGGGGACTTGATTATGCGGAGGGAAGGTGTTAGGCACCCCTCGACATCCGTGTTACCACGGTGATCGCCACTTTTCAAGAAACTATTATCTAAATGTGTGTGTGTGTGTATGGGTTAATGTGCTGTTATTTGGAAGTAGTGCGAGGCTACGTTCGCACCTATATACACAATGTTTGAATTTATGTTAAAATTCAGTTTTTAGCAAGATATGGCAATGATGTTTTATAAAAGAGGTTTTTCAAACCCTGATGCTCAATAGTAATTGAGACCTTTTGATACTTCTATTTTATTCAATATTCAGCTTGATTGCATTTATTATTTGAGATGCGAAGCATCTATAAGAAAATAATGTACAAAATAATGTCGATTTCCTCGTGGGTATGAAAACCATCTGAGGAAATTCAGACACCGCAGAAAAATTTACAAGCCGCTTACAGTTGAAAAAGGTCCATCACGGGAAACGAATCTAGATTCAGTAGACTGAATCTGTGATCACAAGATTCCTAGGCTCACATAAAAGTAGTAAGCAGGTATATATATAAAAGATGTAAATATATATATACAGACATGATCACCAACCACGAAGCACCTCCATGGTGGATTAGAAATGTAAATAAAGCTGTAAAAGCTATCAACCGCCACGGAGGAAACTCCAGGCGGGACAAAACATAAAGAAAGCTGTAAAAGCGATCAACCACCACGGAGGAAACTCCAGGCGGGACAAAACGTAAAGAAAGCTGTAAAAGCGATCAACCACGATGAAGTAAACTCCAGGTGGGACGAAATATATATATATATATATATATATATATATATATATATAAGAAAGCAAATAAACGCTCCTGGCTGAAGTCTAGGCTCAATTGAGGCATAACTCGATAATGTTAGTCCATATATATAAATATATATGCATATACAAACTGAAATAAAACCACGGACCGAAGTACGGGCAAACACACGCAACACGACTCTCAACGTGAAGAAGGGTGTGTGCAAAGATGAAGAGAAAGGCTTTAAAGTGTGTAAGAAGGCTTATAGTGGGATGCCAAAGAAGACTTCTATATCTTTAAAGTGGATGAAACTCGGCTTCTACCGGTACAAAAGTAGGTATATGTGAGCTCACAAGTGTTTAAAATGGGAAAGCACTCAGTATATTACAAGTACGGAACAAATTTGACAGGGCTTCCTTGCTCTTTTTCTTCTTAAAATGGCCACCCCAAGCCCTCTATTAATAGTGGGGGGAGCCGCAAGTGTACTTGCGGCCAGCCACATGTGTACCTGAGGCTGCTCGGGTCGTCCCAGGTTTCTTGGGTCGTGTCGTCTCATAGTACGTGTATGTAGGCACTGCAATGTCCGCCCGAACTTTCAAAATTATAATCTGGGTGTCCGGCTGAGGTATATAGGACCTATTTCGGACCGCCATTGTTGAGAGTTGTACAATGGCATGGGATTAGAGGTTGTACGAAGTAATGAAGATGGGACGGTGCTCTCCGGTCTTCAAGCTTCAAATTCTATCCGTTACCCTGCACAATAGTCACTCGAGATTGGTTTTCCTTGATTCTTGTGGGACATCGTTGTGTAGAAATGTATGTATAAAATGTTGAGACGGCGTAATGTGGCTCTAGAGTGGCAAGATGATGCATTTTCCCCTCACCGGAGTTATTGCCAGTTTGGGATGATAAAGCAGACGTTGCTCAGGGTTATCGCTGAGATTGGACCGCTGCAAATGTTGAAGGTCCTCAGTGTCATCTCTGAGGTGTGCCTATCCTCCTGGTGTTATCTCCGGGTTAGTACTGGGTGTCTCGTTGTGAGTGCCGAGATTGAAGCTGGTTGCATTTGAAACAAACATTTCTGGGGTTATCGTCAAAACTGCATTCCTTGGGGTTATCACCAAGGTTGGTAGCTATTCCCATGGTTGGGACTGAGACTGGATACCTCGAGGTTATCTCCGAGATTAATCGGTCTTCTCCAGTCTTTGTTCCGGTATTGGATCTGCTGC